>PVJH01035401.1:0-19704 GCA_004026705.1 Nesogale talazaci
TAACTTGATTTCTAAAATGCCTTAAGAAGCAGCGTTCCCTGGTTCTGTGACAATATGACCCATTGAACTGGTATCTGCAAGCAGGTCTCAGACCTCCACTAAAGTCTATTTTGCAACTGCAAGGTGTTATTCTTATGGCAGCAAATAATGTAAGTCAATGCTTGTGTGTTTATTTATGGCTCTGAAAAGAAACCCACAGGAGACAAGGACCCATCATTTGTGGTCTGAAAACAAGTACCTCTCCCTGTTTTTGCCGGAGGCGCTTTCTTTGTGTGGGCTTACCCAAGGGCACAGGTGGTTTCTACCAACGGGAAGCTTGCACTGTAACTGCTTCTCTCACAGGCAACCAGAAGCCTGGGCTATTTCTTACCAAGAAGTTTCCCCTTTGTTTTCAATTTTAAAAGTCATCCATGGTTAGCAATTCACCTGATTACTTCTCATGGGCTGGGTTTTCCCTGGGCACAGATCCGAGCCCCTCGGATCCAAAGTTTATGGTCATGAGTTCATGTCCAAAGAGGAATTTCTAAGAGAGTAGATCTGACTTTTTCACTTTTCAATCAGAGGGCACAAGGTGCGTAGCTGGCCTGCCTGGGGATGACACCCCTTTGGTTAAGTGAGGAAAGCGAGCAATGCAGGTCAGTGACTTGAGTGGGGGCATAACTTTGTTTCAACACACACTGAGGAGAGAGCCCAGATTTTCCCTAAAGTGCAAGACGCAGATGAGGTGCAGGACCAGAAATATTTTGTAATTGTTCTTTTTAAAACAATTTTTTTGGCATCACTGCCCTCTGGTGGTCGTGGGAGCTACCCAGCCTTGCTTCCAGAGAGCTGCTGCTGGATTTGAACCACCAAGCCAATGGGCTGCAGTCCGCACTCAACCAACTACGCCACTGGGGCTCAGCCCCGCAATCGTTCTTTACACCTTTATGCAGAACCAGTGTAAGTCCTTGATGGCTCCCAGAGTTCGGCTGCTGTTCCTGTGAGCTGCCCCGGCTCATGTGGCCCCGTGTACAGTGGGATGTGACCACTCTGATCCATAGGGTTTTCCTTGACTCATTTTTGGAAGTAGATTTCCAGGTATTTCTTTCTAGTCAGTTTGATTTCTGATAAATTACGTGCAAATATATAACCTCGTGTCCTTTCAGGTTCTTTGAGTAATAGAGGCTTATATTTATATAGCCAAGTAGTCAAGGGTTTTTGTTAAGTGAGCCTGTCTTGAAGTGGAGACCGTCTTAGTAGTTTTTTCCTTCTATTAATTGTCTAAGAGGGTTTGTTAACTTACTTGGGGCAATGGTGCATTTCCATCCAAGATGCAGGGTGTCAGTAGTACATGGGAAGAGAGCTCAGGAATCCATTATTTTAACCTACAGGAGATTTATTTTTGGAAAGAAAATATGTGTGTATAGTCCAGTTTTTTGACTAGGGTCTATTATACCTCCATCCTTATCACTCAATGCTACTTTTATATTGTTTCTTAAGGAACTTGTTAATGATCTGAAAGGACTGCCAGCATTTGAGGAAATTCTTTTAGCTTAACGACTGCCAAAATGCCAGGAAGTTATTTTAGATTATAAAAATAATGATAAACTCCCGCTGATTGCTATGTGTGATAAGTTTTTAAAAACCTATTATTTTGGAAAGTAATATTTGTTGAGTTTTATGTAGAAGTTTACAAAGCAAATTAGGTACAGATTGTTTTGTGCCATTGTTTGCCGTGTTAATGTGTTATCGTTAAATGTGTTCCCATTCTCATTACCCTCATGACTTTTGCCCTGTTTCTGTTGATTTGGCTTCTCTTCTCCCCCGCCACGTCTTATCCTTGCTTTTGGGTAAATGTTGACCACCTATGCTATGTGAGCACCCTCCTTTACTTGTGGGTCAGATGGGTTCTTTTAAAAGCTAGTCTTTGACTTTAAAGGTGACATGCAGGAAGAACTTTAATTCCACATGCGAGTGGGGATCTCAAGAAGCCCTGTTGGTATTGTGGCTGTTGACTTGAAGGTTGGTAATTAAAAAATGACCCGCCACTCCATGGGAGAGATAGACAACTCTCTACTCCTGTGAAGAGGTATACTTTCAGAACCCACAGGCGCACTTCTACCCTCTCCTATAATGTCACGATGAGTAGGGATGAACTCAGTGACAGTGAGAGGGGTATCTTAGGGCAGTAGACTTGGGGGTCCCTTTAATTTCTCTTGATCCTTTAGCTCTGGTACTCTTTCAAAATCTTGAGTTTTTCTGTATAGACCTTCCATTCTCCCTCGTTAAGATTTCTTTCTCTAGGACCCCACTCTCAGTACCATATTATATTAGGCTGGGCCAGCAAGAGAAACAAACTTAATGACACTTGTATATGTCTACCAGGAAAGTTATATCAAGAATAATTTCATATCAGGAAAATATCCCTGTTCTGTCAAACTCAAGACCATGGTCCCATGCTAGCTGGAGCACTCTCCAGAACCATTTAGCCGTAGACTGATGATGCAGAAAGGTGAAATGAAATGGAGAGCCCAGACTAATAGGTGCAGAGATGCATGGATCCAAGATAGAAGCATGGCAGAGGTCAGGTAGCTCAGAGGCTGCCTCCCAGAATCAGCAGTCCATGTGGGGCTGCCCTGCAGGAGGAGAGTCCCAGTAAGGATGAAGGTGAAAGACGAGAGAGAGAGAGAGAGAGAGAGAGAGAGAGAGAAAGTCCTCAGTTTCTGGCTCATAAAAGGCTACACGTGAAGGAGCATTATCAGACTGTGACCCGATTGACAGTGCAAATCGACATAAAACCTAACTGCCACCATCTGTACCTTCTTTTGAATCCTGGGTTAGGATGATCTCTGGGGGTAGCTTCGTATCACATAGTTCTTCTGGGGACCTGCTGGAGTAAACTGTGGTGCCCATGGACTAGTTTGCACTAGTTTCTTCCTTGTTCCTTTGATATCCTTTTTACTTTTGCCCCATAGGAGTAGGGATCAATAATAGTAAGTTAGATGGCATCTCCCAAATTTTTTAAGACCTCACCTCAGATATTAATACCAAACAAAAGATGTAAATAATATCTTTATGAATTATCTTATATGAGTAGACTATGGTCCCAATTTTTTGTTGTTGTTGTTGTTGTTGTTGTTGTTTTTTGGTTTTTGGGCATCACTGCTCTCCGGCGGTGGGAGTAGGAGGCCCAAGCCCACTGCTGGAATTGAACCTCCATCCCAGTTGGCTGCAGTCTCGCGCACAACCACTACGCCACCGGGGCTCAGCCCTGGTCCCAATCTTTTTAACCCCTTAAACCAATCCTTCACGTTGTTTGCTTATGTCAAGGGAGCTTTTGTTTGTTTGTTTTTTGGGCATTACTGCCCTCAGGTGGTGGGAGTAGGAGGCCCAGCCTTTGCCCCGTGGAGCTGGAATCAAACCTCCATCCCAGTGGGCCGCAGTCCCGCGCACCACCACTACGCCACCGGGGCTCAGCTCAAGGGAGCTTTTGTAACTGTGCCTCCTAGGTAGTTTGTTTTATATGTGGTTGGTTATATTTGCAGCACACATAAATAAATATATATATTATCATATGCTTATGCCTATAGATACACTATATCTGCACATGTACCTTAACATTCCATTATCTTTTCATTGCATTTTTCCCGTGAAGTTTCTGATGAAGTTTCCCATGAAGATGCATACATGTGTGTGCATCCATATTTACCAAAATGATCCCTTCTTGTGTGCTTTTCAGTGTCTTTATCTTGGTCGAATTGTGCTGAATTCACCAACATTTGAGCTTGCCTTTCCTATCCTAGGTGGCATGATTTTTATACTTTGGACTGCCAGCTAACTCCAGATCATCAGTTCAAAACCACCAGTCGTGCTCCTGGAGAAAGATGAGGCTTCCTGCTTCTGTAAAGATTCCATTCTTGGAAACTCACAGTGGCAGTTCTACTCTTTCCTAGAGGTTCAATATGACACAGAATCGACTCAATGGCACTTAGGTTGTGTTTTTTTAATTTTTTTTTTTGCCATCAAAGCCAGTATTTATTGCCTGTAGAACTATTCTTCCTCTGTCTTACTCCCACCCCCAGGTCCATCAAAGAACTTTGCTTTCTGTGTATATCTATTCTTCATTTTTTAAAAATAATAGTGGGGCCAAATAGTAGTTGTATTTTTGTGGTTGGCATATTTCTGTCAGCATACTGTTCTACAGATACATGAATGTTCTGTCTCTTAGGTTTCTCATTATTCTTTAGAGTTGTGTAACATTCCATTGCTTCTATAGACCACAATCTGTTATCCATTCATTGACTTACATGTGCCTATGTGAAGTATGTAAGTCTGTTTTTGTCACATTTATATCTCTTGTATTATGCAAGTACTTTAAAAGGATCTGATGTTAAACTAATAGCTGCCTTTCATTAAGGGTATCATTAAATGTGTTGTTTACACAGTGGGCTGCAGCCCACAAGGTCGGCAGTTCAAAACCACTAGCTGCTTTGTGGGAGAAAGATCGGACTTTCTACTCCTGCAAAAGCCCCAGTTTCTTGAGTAGCAGCTGGTGGGTGTGAACCACTGACTGTGAACTTAACAGGTTACTTGTAATGCACTACACTCCCCAGGGTTCTCTATGAAGCTGAGCACCCCAGATTCCATCAAAAGCACAACCAGGAACGTCCCTAAGAGCTAGGCTGCCCCTTTCTGGGCTGGCCAAGGCAGCGGTAACAATCTGAAACATAATGTCCTTTGAGACATAATGGGCTTCTGGGCACAGCTTTTCATGTTGCCAGTCCGTGGTCAGAAAGAACTCTTTGGAGGCTGAGTTGGCTCCAAGAAGATGTAGGACTTCCACGTAAACCACAGCCTTTGGAAAACCTAGTGCCCGAAGTTAGAGGACATCGCTCAGGTGCAGGCCTGGTTGAGCGCCTCCGTTCTAAGGCTCGAATGCCTTCTTAATTAGGACACTTTACACTCGCTTGCTCCTCGGTGGCATCCATGGTTAAGTGCTCACCTGCTAGCTGAAAGGCTGGTTGTTAGAACCCACTCAGACGCCCCTTGGAAGAAAGGCCCAGTGGTCTGCTTCCGAGCATTCAAAGCTTTGGAAGCCTTATGGGACTGTTCTCTGCTCACCGCACCGCTTGGTTCCCTTATTAGGCTACAGGTGCTCTTAAATAAAGAAGTGCATTAGACTCACCGAGGAACTTAAAGTAAAGGGTCGATTTATTGGACTCCCCTTGGGATTTTGAACAAATTCATTTGAGGAACTTAGAAGGAGGCGTCCTGGCAGCTTCGTGGTGACCCATTGAGATGCGATCTGAAGAACCAGCAGTTTGAAAGCCCCAGCAGCTCCTGCAGAGAAAGATGGGGCTTTTCCCTGCCGTGTGCAGTCATAGTCCTGAAACTCCTGGGACATTGCCTCGATGGCAGTGAGTTTGAATTTGAAAGGACTTAGAAAAAAACTGTAGGTAATTCTTTAAAAAAATTTTTTTTAATTAAAAGAACAGTTTATTGGGAGCTCTTGCGCACTTACAACAATCCATACATTGATTATATCAGGCATATTTGTACATGTTTTGCCAATCATGATTTTCCAGACATTTATTTTCTATTGAGTCCTTGGTATCAGCTCCTCTATTCCCCCTCCCTTCCCCATTCTCCTAACCTCGTAACTCCTTGATAAATTAGAAATTATTTTTATTTTCTTATCTTACACCAGCCACTGTCTCTCTTCTTCACGTTTCTGTTGTTCCTTCTCCTGGAGGGGAAGTGTGTGTTAGGTGTTGATCATTGCTATCAGCTCCTCCCTCCTCCTCTCCTCTACTTACCTCCACCCTGCCCTTCTGGTATGGCTACTGCCATTCCTGTTCCAGTGTGCGGTGAGCTCTTATCTCTTCTCCATACCCGCGCACACGCTCCAGTCTAACCCTCAGTGAGAGGCACCACTGGGGTCATGATAGTGATGGTTGAAGAAACCTCAAGGAACCCGAGGAATGTTGTGTGCTTAATCGGTGCTTTACTGCACCCTGGTTGACTCATCCCTCCTTTGTGACCCTGTCTACAGATGCTCCAAGCCCCCTCATTCTCAACAATATGGTTTTTTGTTTGTTTGCTTTGCGTCTCCTGATGCCTGTTGCCTGATCCCATAGACACCTCATGATCCCACAGACTGGTGGGCTTCTTCCATGTGGGCTTCTTGCTTCTCTCCTAGATGGCTGCGTATTTAACTTCAAGCTTTGAAGACCCCAGACTCTCTATCTTTTGATAGCCGGGCACCATCAGCTTTCCTTACCACATGTGTTTATGCTCCTGCTTTGTCTTCAAGAGATCATGCCAGGAGGGTGAGCATCCCAGAATGCCAATTTGTTAGAACAAAGTGCCCTTGCATTGAGGGAGGGCATGAGCAGAGGCCCGAAGTCTGTCCACTATCTCAGCGTACTGCCATATGAATAAATATACCTAGGCCAGTGCGTCTATTTTTATGAATTAATGTGTTTACATATGTACACACCTGTGCTTATATCTTTATCCCAACTTTGCTTCCTAGATCATTCCTCTGTTTCCTCTTACCTTCCTCCTGCCTTACCATCGCTCTCACCCTACTTACATGTCTCAGAATCCCTCTGCTAGATTACTGTTGCCCCAACACCCCCAGGATAACGACATCCTCCTTGTTGGTTTTAATTCCCTAGTTGTTCTCCTGTTTGGGGTAATTGTTATAACATCCGTGTAAGAACCACAGCCATAGAATAGCATTAAAAAAAAAAAAGCTTCAGAGACGTGGTGACATTGCAGATAAGGTGCCACAGGAACTCCCGCTCTCGTTACGGTTAATCGGAGTTCTCTGTGGTGTCCTGCCACCCTACCTCTGGGGGCCGCACACCACGCGTGGCTACCTGGTGCTTTCCGGCAAAGAAAGCCTCACATCGCAGACTCTCAGTATTGACTGGGGTTTATATTCAGCCACTAAAATAATAGAAGGGAAAAAGTCTACTGGCTCTCTTTCATTTGATTATGTCTGTGGAAAAGCATCCACTCAACAAACAAGCGTGAGGTCACTGACCGAGCACCCTGTGACGGCGGCCAGACGCCTACAGATGCCGTCGCTTTGTGCTTCAGTTCACAGCTTGCCGGAAAGTGTTCTGGCCGCCTCAGGGCCATTGAAGTGTGTGTTTTATCATAAAAAAGCGTGAGGCAATAATTAAAGCCTTACATCATTGTTTGCTTGTCTTCTCGTTGTTTCTTGCTCACATGGGAGGGAGTTTTAAGTGAGTCAGTTTCCTACATGTCTGTGTTAACTGACAAGCAAGTGCTCATGCTTTCTTTAGATTTTTGAGCCATGCTTAGCAGACAAGAAGAAATTGTGGTTTGATTGAGTATAGCATTTGATGGGAAATCGGAGTCAGATTATGTACAATGTAGTGAAACTTGACTTACTGTCACCACCCCCATGCCACTCTAGAATTTGTCTTGCTTTGAAGAGTGGGCCGTGTTTCAGCCAGATGGCAACTGTGGTCCCAGAGACCCTCTGTGTCCATTTGCAGCATGAGCACACTCCAGAGGCAGTTCGTCCTTTTGCCGGGTTAGCATGTTCTAGAGGGAGTTCGTCCTGGATTAAATGCCCAGTGGAGAAGGGCTGCCGCCTCCCCGGTGCTGCCCCTGGCACCGGTCACCCTTGCTGGCTCCATATCAGTGATCTCTGTGGTGCTGGTTCCACCTCAGAGATCTCTGTGGCTTCTCTCTGCCATCTCTGTCTCCTGGTGTTTCTCTCGTTCAGAATCCCAGGGTTGCAGGCCCTTTGCAGGCCCGCTTGAGTCGTGGTGAGCTTCATTTCATTCTTTTTGGTCTCTCTTGAACCATTCTCATTCAGCTATTTCTTCTTCCTCCTATCTTTAATATTCCTTGTCCATTTACTGTGGCTTCTTCAATTCTAAAAATATCTTCCCGACTCGATTTTTCTACCTTTAAAAAACCCAAGCACAGTGCTGGTGAATCAATTCAACAGCATAGAATGGTCCCCACAAGGTTTCCATGTGATCTCTATAGAAGCAGACCATCACATTTTTGTCCCATGGAGCAGCTGGTGGGTTTATACTGTAGATTTTTCAGTTAGCAGCCCTGTGATTAGCCACGGAGCCCTCGGAGATCCTGTTTTAAAAACCCCAAATCCATGGCCAGCAAGCCAGTCCTGAATCCTAGAAAGGCTCTCCATGACTGTACATCAAACAACTTCCTCTTCCTTTCACGGAGTGCCTGGTGGCTTTGGACTGCCAACCTGTGGTTGGAAGTCCACTGCCTAAGTGAGTGTGGCCACAGGGTCCCAGAAAACAGACTTCCTAAAAGACAAGCCCGTTCCCAGTTCCACCCCCATGGCTTCTTTCAGCCCACTGTAACTAGGCAGTGGCTGCACCATTCCTGCTTTGCTGCTCTTACAGCCAGAGGCTTCGATCCCTCCTCCTGTTGGCCCACGTTCGGCACAGCTTATCGTCTCTTCTTTAGCTTCCAAGTTTTGCTACCACCGAAAATTCCTTCTCATTCTCTGATGTGCTCCTCCTCCATCGCCTTCACTGAGTCTTTTCCCATCATTCTTTCTTTTAGTAAGGAACCCTGCTGGACAAGCATTGCATGACTCACCTTGAGGTTGGCAGTTCACGCCAAGTAGCTGCTCTTCAGGGAGAAAGAGAGGACTACACCTTTGGAAGCTTTCACCAGGGCCCCTAGGAATTACGAGTCGACTCTAGAGCAATAGATTTGGGGCTCCTCTACGTATAGCCAAATCTCCCATGCTTCAGGCTTGGCTTTTTCTACACATCTGACTGAGGTGTGAGTGACTTATTTTCAGGACTTGTGTCCTTTGACCAGTTTGAAGTTCAACATTTACCCACCAGTTCAAGACACTACAGAGTCAAGAGATGAGCACGGTAAGCCCGTTGCTTTTGAGGAGCCGAACAGACATTTACAGAGCTCCTACTATGTGTCAGACACCGAACAAGTCAGTGGGAACCCTTGCTTTCGGTCGTTGTCTCTCCTCCGAGGAGAAGGTGGTGGGAGAGGGCCAGGCGGACAACAGCAGGATGTGCTCAGGGAGACCCACAGCCACGTGGCGCCCCTGAAGTGGGAGCCCCTTTGGTGAGGAGGCGAAGGCAGGCAGGAGGCCACAGGTAGAAGCAAGCCAGGGGAAGGGGAGCTGTGAGATAGGGAGGGAAGGGGGAGTGTGGTGGGAGGGAAGAGGGAAGAGTGGGTGGCTGGAGGTGACGGCGAGTGGTCTGTCGGCCCTTGTAAGGGGTTTCTCTTCTATCGTAAGACGGGAAGCAGTCTTTGAAAACAAAAAACAAAGCTTTTCCCATTTCTTGAACTCTTGTGATCATCTTTTTGATTTCTGCTGACAGAGTCGGTTGCTTCCCGAGTGTAGGAGTTTCCGTTAGGGCAGGAAGTATTTTTTTTTAAAATCATCTTATTGGGGGCTCTTATAGCTCTTATCACAAGCCATACTTCAATTGTATCAAGTATATTTGTACATATGTTGCTATTATTATTTTCTTTCTTTTTTTTGTACATGTGTTGCCATCATTATTTCCTTTCTTTTTTTAAATTATATCATTTTATTGGAGGCTCGTACAACTCTTATCACAATCCACACATGCATCCATTGTGTCATGCACTTTTGTACATTTGTTTCCCTCATTGTTCTCAAAACATTTGCTTTCTACTTGAGCCCCTGGTATCTGTTCCTCGTTTCCCCCCTCCCTTCCCGCTTTCCCCCTCCCATGAACCCTTGATAATTTAAGTTATTATTATTTTGTCATATCTCACACTGTCCAATGTCACCCTTCACCCACTTCTCCACTGTCCATCTGTCCCCCAGGGAGGAGGCTCTGTGGAGATCCTTGTAATCTGTTCCCTCTTTCTCCCTCCCCTCCCCTCCCCTCTCTGATATCACCATTCCCACCAGTGGTCCTGAGGGGTTTATCTGTCCTGGATTCCCTGTGTTTCCCAATTCTATCTGTACCAGTGTACACCCTCTGGTCTAACCGGATTTGTAAGGTAGAATTGGGATCATGATAGAGAAGTGGAAGCATTTAAGAACTAGAGGAAAGTTGCATGTTTCATTGTTGCTACACTGCACGCTGCCTGGCTTGTCTCCTCACGGTGACTCTTCTGTAAGGGGATATCCAATTTCCTACAGTTGGGCTTTGGATCCCCATCTGCACTCGCCTCATTCACAATGATGTGATTTTTTTGTTCATTGATGCCTGATCCCTTTGACACCCTGTGACCACACAGACTTCTTCCAGGTGGGTTTTGTTGCTTTTCATTTGGGTGGCCACTCGTTTCTCTTCAAAACTTTAAGACCCCAGCTTTCCTCACCTCATTTCCTTATGTATCTGCTTTGTCTTCAGTGGTCATGTAGGGAAGGTGAGCATCCCACATTGCCGAATTATTAGAACAAAGTGTTCTCGTGTTGAGGGAATACTTGAGTAGGGGCCCACTGTCCATCTGTTTCCTTAATGATAAACCTATAAATGTATGTGCATATTTTTCTATTTTGCCCTCGTCATATAAAAATATAGTTACATTTGTATATACATGTATTTAGATCTCTATAAATGTTGTTTGCCTCCTACTTCTTCCCTCTATTTATTTTTACTCTCCTCTGGACAGGAAGTTTTTAAAATAGACATATGGGGTTACTGTGGGTTCGCGTTTAAGCCTACTTGATAGTAATTGTGAAAATAGCAAAAGAAGGAATAGTGAAAGTCATGGTTAGGTGGGCAAGCCATCAATCAGCAGTGAGAAGTTAAGGTACTAAAGCCAGGTTTGTATCAGGCCCCATGGAAGTAACAAGAGAGGGAGCTGGGGAGGTTTGCTTTCCCTAGGAGGGAGGAGAGCTGGTCCAGCTGTCGGGGAATGGGAAGGGAAAAGGCAGTATCATAAAAGGCATTAGGGCAGCCATGAGGTGGACTGCCCCTCATTGCAGCAAGGACCTCATCGGTGTGCCTTCTCCCGAACCTACACTGTCTTCTGAAGGGTTAAGACTCACTGAAGACTTTTCAGGCTGAACGTGCTATTAAGAGTTTGAGAAGTTATTCTAGTAATGCCATAGAAAATATAGATAGGAGGAGATTGAACATAATTTGTCTAATCAGTAAAAAGTCGTGTGCTGGGTTCTTTTCTTGTGAAAGTTTTTAGGCAATTAAAATGTCTAAATCTAATATTACGAGTGGAAGGGAAATGAGTAATTTTTACTATGTTCCAATTGAGTTTTTCTTTTGTTATCACCGCATATTCTTTCCATTACTTTGCCCAAGGGTGCTTCAAAAAGTTTATGACAAAATGGAATGAAAAGATAATGGAATTTTTCCATGACCTTTTTGCAGTAACCTCTCATATTGCTAGTTTAATCAAATACTGAATAACATCTATCACACAATGTGATACACACCCACAATCATCAAAGCAGTTTATTAAGGAGAGATCATGCCCCAAAACAGATCATCTACTGAAGGTACCATATATACTTGTGTATACGCCGAGTTTTCCCAGCACATTTTGTGGTGAAATGAGCTGAATCAGCTGGCATTCAGGTGAGCTTATACTTGAATATATATGGTATTTTGTATTTTTCTGTGTGGTCTTAATTCAGTGGGGTTCTTTGTAGAGCTGGCTTCTCTCTTATGCTAGCAATACATCTGTGTGATGTAGATTCCTCATACAATCCAGAAAAGGTGAAAGGGTCTAACCCATAGGTTCCCGAATTTATTTGTGCTACTACCTCCCTTTTGGGAAAAAAAAAATTACCCTGTGTCCCCCAAACAATTAAAAACTTGTACTATACCCCACAATCCAGGATAAAGTATAGGTCCCCATGGGGCTGGGGTGTATTGCCCAACTTGGGGAACATTGGTTTGAAAACTGAGAAATGGTGGGTGGGTGGATCTGAGCTAGGTTGAGGGACTAGACGAGGCAGAGCTGCAGGAAGGGGAAGGGATGGTTTAGAGAGAAGGCAAGTGTTTAGACTTGGAGCTGGACGATGGTATTGTAAACCGAGATTGAAATTGGGAGGTGGAACGGGTTTAGAGATCCTAGTGTATGGGGCAAGAACAAGAAAAATGTCCGGAGGTGTTAACGTTAGAGCTAGGTTTCTGCATTCATGTGACTCTCAATTGTGTGGCCCAGAACAAAAGATTTCCTGAGTTCAACTACTTACTAGTTCTGCTGGAAAATTAAACTTCCAAAACCAGCCTACCTCTATTTGGGTGTTTTGCGGATTAGAGGGGATAACACCGTATATGTGAAACCCATAAACAGATCCTGCCTTGCTTAGTTTCTCTGTGAGAATTCCTGACCCAGCGGTGACAGGTTCTGCTTCTGGATAGCTGGGGGTCTTTGTATCAACCCCCTCCTCCTCCAGTTTGCGCCAGGTAGCACTTTGTGATCTCCATTTGCTGATGAAACTGAAGAGAAATCACTGGTCTTCCGTTTTTCCGCTAGCTTTCTTATAGTGAGGGGCGGGAGTCATGGCTTTCAAACCCTGTGTATGCTGAACTGGAAACCAGTGTGTGTTCTCTCTCCCTCTTTGTCTCTGCCTCTGTCTCTCTCTCTCTCTCTTTCTCTCTCTATCTCTCTCTCTCTCTCACACACACACACACACACACACACACACACACACACACACACACACTTCTCAGCAGGGCCTGTGGGAATTTTTGGCAATTACTGAAGAAGATGGATTAAGGACCTGACTTCAATAATGGATAAGGAATGAGTTATTACAGGTGGATATCATTGAGAGGAAGAATGAACAGGTGTGGAGGGATGCCTTTTGAAAGGATTTTTTTTTTTTAAACATTTTCCTGTGATTTGGGTGAAAGTTGAACCAGCCAATTGGTTCTCCATTCAGGTTCCTTTTGTTTTGGATGCTCACTGTGGCTACCAACATGCAGTGGCCCCCTTCTCCCTCCAGCAGCCAATCAGTCCGGTGGGTTTCCCATCCCCTCCATCCTGCTTGCCGATCCTCACTGCGCAAGATTTGTGAAAAGAAACATTGAAGTCTCTTTCTCCAAGCAGGAGGAGTTTGTTTGATAGTCCCAAATGCTATTTAGGGCAAAACCTGAGAATTGCATTTATCTTTCCTCTGATTATACTCACTGCATAAGCTTTCTTGAGTAGACTCGGCTTTTTTCCTCCATCTCTTTTGCCCTCTTTTCATTTTGCCTCTGAGGGTGGAAGCTCTTTGAAACCACAACACTTTTGTTCCCTCTTTTAAAATATTTCCATCGTCTTTCACATTGCTGGCCAGATAGAAGGAAGACTGCTTCTAGTTTGGCTGTTTTTTCTTGACTGAGGAGATCCCCACATAGGCATATAACACACACACACACACACACACACACACACACACACACACACTGGACCCCCAGTCATTAAATAAGTGATATCTGCAGTCAAGGAAGGAAGAATTTCTTCTGGGAGTCGCAAGGAGGGAGCTTCGTGGACCCAGGCTCTTGGGGCCGCAGCACTTTATCTGTCGGAGCAGGGCTGTTCTGGCCGTTCTGTGAAGTTTATGATTACAGCACGCTTCAGCTTTCATGACTTGATACATTCTTGGAAAGCGTGCCAGTGGGGTTGAGTGTCCCGGAGGCAGCGGGCATGTCCTCTTATGTTTCTTGACGAATGCGTCCGCAATGGATGTGGCCAGAATACTGGTGATGGGCCAGGCCTTCCGAATGAGGGAGCGAGACTCCTGCCCAGGGAAGTGGGTTTATGAGGAAACGCTGCGTGAAGAGCTTGTCCCTGCGCGGAGTGCTGGTAGGCCAGGCTCCAGCGATGTCTCCCCGAGACAGTCTTTCATCGTGCCCACCGCCTAGCCTCATCCTGTGCTTTGTCACCCGGTTCGCTTCTGAAGTATGGTTGGTATGCCCTCAGTAGCAGGAACTATGCTAGGATGAATGAGAACAAGTTTTGGGGCACATAGGGCTGTAGAGACAGAATTCATTTCAAGCGAATGAAAAAGAGGCTGAGCTAGTGGTCAGGACAAGGGGAAGGGAGGTGGTATTGGGAACCAGTGGCCTGAGGTCCAGGGAAGGCAGCCTGCAGGCTGGGGGTGGGGGTGGGAGGGGGGCGGGCAGGGGCGCCGAGCTACGAAAAGTGTGTCAGTGGAACAGCACAAGCAGAGGCCCACGCAGCCTGCTACAGGAGGAGCTGGACAGACGTTGGTCTTGCTAGAGGATGAAGCGCAAGGTAGGAAGCGCACTGAGGGCAGCTTTGCGCTAAAAAGCATGGGCTCTGGAATTGACCTTTCTGGGCTTAAGTCTCAGCTTTGTTCCCAAGTTAGTAGGTAGTTCCACCCAGGGAGTTCCTTTCTGTCTACCTAAGTGATATCTGGGCTGGATATCATTTGTATGGTAAGAAAGCTCACTGCCATCAATTGGATTCGGCCTCCTAAGGACTTTTGGGGAGAACAGAGTAGAACCAAAAACCACCCCTCTGGGTTTCCGAGGCTGTAGACCTTTACGGGGGTAGCAGGTCTCATCTTTCTTTCTCCTGCTGAGTGGTCAGCAGTCCACCGTGGGACCCCCTGGGCCACCAGGGTTGCTTAGGGTGCTTTGAACAGTGATTGGCAAACTGACCTGTAACAATATGATTACTTCTTTGGAAGTACCCTGGGGGGAAATTAGCACCGAGGGAGAGCAGCGAGGGAAGCAAATGTTATTTGGCATTTGCAGTAGAAAGGAAAGAGAGGTGGCAAACAGACGGACATGCCACCAGAGCTATGTCCTGTCCGTCTGAGTTCAAAGAACAATACAAGCCCAATGGCATATACACAAAGGCCAGTGCAGGGTTGATTCTTTCCATCGATAAGCTAATTGCTAATGATTGTTTTTCCAGACATCATTGAGATCAGTTTTGTGGTAACAACCATCAGAAGTTTTCTTCTTCTTTTTTTTAATTGATCCAACAGGCTGGAGTAGGGGAGAACAAAAACGACAAAATGGAAAGCAAGCAACCAAGAAAAATCCCCCCTCCCCCATGTAGTTCTATTAGACATTCCTATACTGCAGTGGTTCTCAACATTCTTCGTGCCGTGACGCTTAAATACAATTCCTCATGTTGTGGCGACCCCCAATCGTACAATTATTTTCGTTGTTATTTCATGACTGTAATTTTGCGACTGTTTTGCATTGGGCGACCCCTTTGAAAGGTTCGTTTGCCTATCCCCCAAAACAAACATACAAACAAACAAACAAATGAGTTGCGACCCATAGTTGAGAATCTCCAATCTAAGGTTGTCAAGTGCACGTTTGCCCAACCTGTTGCTGTTGGGTATTGTATGTTCCCCCCAAATCAATCATTAATGTGTGATCCGTATCTCCCATAGTCTTCTCGTAATCCTACTTTCAGACTGTGAAGAGGAATGGATGCCCTATTTAAACAAATAAAATAACGACAACAGCAAAACCCAGCACTACGGGAAGACTTCCTCCAGTGCTGCCCCACAACTGGTTCTAAGATGTTTTAATTCCTTTAAAAAGCTTCCTTTTGCCCCTCTCCACGTCTGTGTCTTGGCTCTTCAATCCGGAGGAAATGGGACGTGCCGTGTTGAAGGTGGTGGTGTTGGAGTGGCCAGGCTGCAGATTCTGGGATCCTCGGGTGTGAATCACAGGATGTCACTCTGGGGTCCTCCCTGCCGGCGGACCCCCACATCAAGGTTATTCTGGGAAGCCTTATCCAGAACAGTCTGCAAAATACAGGGCTGAACTTTGTCAAAAAGCTAAACAGGAAGCAGATATAAATAAGCATTCAATCGTTATTCAGTCCTGGCTACTTTCTCACACATATTTTACGATATATTAAAAAAAAAAATTTCCTTACTGAAAAACAACAACCCAACTTCCTTCATTTCCATGTGACTTTTAAGAGGACTTTCCTTTCATCTTCAGAACACCCCCGGGTGCCCTTGAGAGGAGGACATACAACAGCAAACCGGACAATAGGGCAGAGCATCGGAAGGGCATAGGGCATTATAGAGACAATGAGACCAGAGGGACATTTCCATGTGCATCCGTTCACCTCTCCGTCTCGTCTACGGTGGTATCTCTCTGCCACTGTGCGGCGGGGAGCTAGGCCACGGCCACTTCCCAAACCAGCAGGGTTTCCCATGGTGGTGGTGGGCAGGCGGGGAGCTTCCCGGCCAAGGACAGGGCAGTCCACCTCTGGACAGACGGGCAACGGAAGGCATGGCCTCGTGAGGGGAGCACAGGCCCTGGCGCTCTTCCCTGGGTTCCTGTGAGTCGTGACTTGTCCCCAGGCCGCTGGACCACACAGCACCAGCAGCGTCCGCCTGTGTGTGTTTCGGTTGAATGCAGAGACGGTGTTGTAACTGTGTAGCACACTTATCAGCAAGTCCATCTGATTGACCAAAGGCACTTCTCAACGGTTCATTCATTGCCCTCGTGGGCCTTAACCCTCATGCTGACCCCGGTCCCTTACTCGCTCTCAGTCCGTCCGCCCATGCCTCGCAACGCCTGAGCTGTACTGCAGATCGCTTTATGCATTGTGCCTGCCACTCACTGCCCTCGAGTCGGCTTCCACTCTTCAGGACCCTGTGCGACAGAGTAGAACTGCCCCTTGGCATGCTGAGGCTCTAAGTCTTTATGGGAGTAGAGAATTCTTAACCCCCCCGCCCCCTTCTCCTGTGACCATAGCATGCTGGTGCATTCAAGCTGCTGACCTTGGGGTGGTGGTTGATGCGAGGTGCCTTCGTTCTGGCGCACAGCGACCCCAGGGATATGCCTGGTTCTGTGCCGTCCGCACACAAAACTTGTTCCCGTGTTTGGACCCATGATTGTAGCCATTATGTCCGTCCATCTTGTTGATACCTCTTTCCTGCCGCTCCGCTACTTCAGCGACTGGTTTGGAGAAGTCTGAAGGACTCTAGACCATCTGTGGCAGTCACCTACTCTGGTGTCAGGTTGAGGATTAAGAGTGTAGGGGTGGAGGCTAGCCTGTCAGTCTGGAGATAGCCAATGAGATGTCTGTGTGGGCATGACCTTCTCTGGGAATTCTGGGAAATGTAGTAATTTCTTCTTGGAGGCGGAGGCACTCTCTCTCTCAGTTCACTGCCTTGGAGACTCTACTGACAACACTTGCTGCCTGAGAGCCTTGACTGACAAGGCGCCCTGTGAGACCTGCCTGGGGAGAAGCCTACCTTGATGCAGCAAGAAACCTGGACCTAGAGATGCCCGTGGAATCTCCTGCCCGTGCTGAGATGCCTGCGACACCACTGGAGCCAAAGACTTTCAACCCACTGGTTTGTGATCATTCTGAATTTGGCATCACTGCATGTGTTTTGTGAGTCTGAAGAGGACTTTATAGACTGCTATTGAACATATAGGATAATATCGGACTTATGACCTTGGACTAGCCTGGGTTTGGATGTTTTTCTCAATGTTCCATTGCTCTTGTATATAAACCTTTCCCTTATATGCATGTGCGTGCTTATGAATTTGTTTCTTTAGTCTATCTGGACTAGCACACCATCCTTGCCTCTAACGAGCATTCTGGCTGTATTTTTTCCAAGGCAGATTTGTTTGCTCTTTAGACAGGCCTGGTACTTTAAATATTGTTTGCCAACAGCATAATTCAAATGCATTTATTTTTCCTTGGTCTTCCTCATTCAGGGCCCAACTGTCACAACACATACGAGGCAATGGAAGATACTACAGCTTGGGCCGGTCACACCTGAACATGCAAAGTAGCACCCTGGTTTCTCAACACTTTAGCGAGGTCTCTAGGAGCAGACCTCGGTAACCAGTGCAGTAACGGCTGCTTCCACGATCATTCATTGTGGATCCAGGCACAGTGAAACCCTTGGCCACTTCCATCTCAAGCCCTCCTTCCGTTCAGTGTTCAAGGTTGTGCACTCAGCTCGCAGTAGGTTGGTAACAAGCCTGCTGCCAATCCTTCTACCTCCTCCTCCTTCTTCATATCATCCTGTTTCTCTGAAGATTTGCTCAGCACACAGATTTAAATAAATCTGGCGAGAGGAGGAAACACTGTCAGGCATCTTTCTTGACTTTATCTGCAGTCTGTCCTTGTTCTGTTTTCATAATGGCCTCTTCATCATGCACAGATTCCCTCATGGTTAGCAGTGCCAAATGGAATCCGCTGTCCCACCATGGCTCCTTGTAATGTGTCTGTAGCTGTGTATTATGTAAACCACAAAATGCATTTTTTTTCATCCTCCTACCTAAAGATCCTTTTTTCTCCTTCCTTACAGGGAATATTATTTACACTCAAAACGCATGCTTTCAAAAGAGAAAACTTATTAAAATTTCAGTCATTTCTTATTCACGTGAATTGCCCGAGTGCCTTTTATTCTGAGCAGTGAAACATGTCGGAACTAGAATTGTGCAGGTCTCCGCAACCCATCCCCACCCCACAATCTTTCCATCTCTGACAGGGCGTAGTCGTACCACTTGTCTATCCTTTGTTTCAGTGAGAAATATTTGAGTTTTTCTTTTCTGACAGGCTCCTGCCTTCTGCAGGTTCCAGCATTTGCAGGTTTTTGCTGTATTTTATTAGGTTGTTGGTGAACTTTTACACAACAGATCAGGTTCTCATGTAAGAATATCCAGATA
This sequence comes from Nesogale talazaci, assembly GCA_004026705.1. NCBI lineage: Eukaryota > Metazoa > Chordata > Mammalia > Afrosoricida > Tenrecidae > Nesogale > Nesogale talazaci. Next base: position 18,609 of record PVJH01035401.1, read on the forward strand.
TTTTGTTCCTTGACACTGGTTACATTTTTCACAATGTGTCAGTATTCCCAGATCCATTCTGATTGTCTGTTTCCATGAAATCTAGCTTCCTGCCTCCCCCCACCCTTGCCTTCTTAGTTTTGATCTAGGATAAATGTTTACCATTTGCTTATAGTTTGATGGTTATTTACAGGAACATAGTGCTCCCGGGTAATAGTCTTTATTTTAGGAACCAATCTGTCACGCGATTGAAAGGTGACCTCCAGGAATGGTTTGAGCTTCAAGTTGAAAGGCTATTCCAGGGCAAGAGGCTCAGGGATTCCTCTACTTTTTACCAGTTCCAGTAGCTGCCCCTGAAGGGCCCCACCCCCCACCCCAAATCGGTGTGTCCATGTGTTCCTGATGGGAACTGAGAGAGAGTTGGAACAGGGCACCAACTATTTCTTCTCATCTAAGGTAGATGAGGCCAGGGTTCTGGTCAATTATTATTTCTGTGAACTAGTTTCTTTTGTAGACTTCTGGTTTCCTTCTTTCTCTCTTGCTCTGGAAGATCAGAGACTGGTAGTTGTCTGAGTACACTTTAGTATTGAAAACATGTCTTCACACACTAGGTTTCCCACCTTCAGGCTCACAAGATTTCCTAAACTTTTAGAAGACAGTCCAGAGTCTGTCTGTACCCATCGGTGGTTAGACTGACTTGTATTTTTAATTCTAATCACTTCTAATGTAGGAGAGGATTTTAGGATTCATTGATGGATTTTATTTCTACGCGCTGTCCTGTAGCAGGCATTTTATTCGCAAGACCCATTGCGGGGCCATGGAGATGCCAGAGGGGTCCCAGTGCCACAATGGCTGAGATATTTGGTTGCTGGCTGAAAGGTTGGTAGTATGAGCTCACTCACTAGTCCCTCCGGAGAGAGAACTAAGAATTTGCTTCCATAAAAATAACAATATGGAAAAACTTCCTCCATCATATGGGGTGGTTATGAGTTGATACGGACCCAGTGACACCCAGCAACAGCAGCAGTAGCAGCGGCACCAGCAGTGATATCAAGAAGTCCAAGACGTGCACCTTGACTTCAAAGCCCTTGTGACTTTCTGGAACGAAATAAACACA
>PVJH01035402.1:0-19716 GCA_004026705.1 Nesogale talazaci
CCCCACGGGCCATGCAGGCTACCCTACTGAACAGCCTAGCTCTCCCTGGCTCCTCCCTGTCCCCTCTTGTCCTTTCTGCCTTTGAATATGCTGGTCATTTGAACCGAAATGGCAGACACCCCTCTGGGCAGCCTTTTGTCCTCTTGGGAAACTCATCCCCATCCTTCAAGCCTCCTCTTTGTCACTGCTCCAACTTCTGCCTGTTTCCTTATGAGGAAGAAGCAGTGCTCCTCTGTGCTGAGAAATGAGCTTTAGGGAATCACAGTTAAGAATCAGGGTTCTGGGTTCAATCCCATCTGCTAGTTACGATGATGGGAAGATTTTTACTAGCGGCTTCTGCAAACATTGACTTGTCTTTCTCCAACAACGCTTGGGGAAGGTAGAGGAAGACTTGTATGTCCCAGGCAAGTGGAGACATTCGCTCAAGGTCACCGGACTGGTAGGAGGCCAAGCCTCCCCTGCAGCTCATATCTCTTCCCTCCCTGGCTGGGGCTGCAACAAACGCTCGCACCACAGAGACGCATTCATTCATAGCTCGAGGACAGTTTCATGACTTGCCACTGAAGGCTAGGGGAAGCCGCTCTCTCCAGACTGAGAAGCTGCAGAGGGAACCTGAGGTTACTGGGTGATGATTCAGATTTGCAAACGCAGGTTTTGCCTGCGATTTTAAATAACTCCCAGTCACTGCCACCCAACCGGGAGAGGACAACCAGGCAGTGGTATATGACTTCTGGTGGGAGGGGACTCGTGTGGGAGGCGGAACCAGGCTTCCGGAGAGAAATTACCATTTTGTATTTATGACTTTGGCTCACAGGAGCACCGCAGGGACCGGCCTGCTAATACATCAGATAATTGCCTTCTTCTCAACTTCCTTTCTCAGGGCGATGGCCAGCCCAGACACAGACCTGCAGGGCAGGAGTCAGCCCGGGTTTCCAAGGTCCCCAGGTCCCCTCTGGGGATACGGTGAAGGGCTGGAGGGGCCTGTGGGATGCAGGGGGCCAATGGGATGTAGGAGGGCATCTTTCAGACATCAGGGGACACCGGAACCCTCTGGTCTCTATGTCCACAACTGCGGGAGGAAGGCAGTGCAGGGGTGTCTGAAGCTAAGATCTGGAGACCAGAGTGTACACTCCACTGAGTGCTGGGTGAACCTGGGCTTTAACTACACTTCTCTAGGCCCCTCAGCCTCCACCTGGGCAAGAATCCCAAACCTTAAATCAGACTCACTGCCATCGAGTTAACACGGACTCAGCAATGCTATAGACAGCGGAGATCTGACCCTGTGCGTTTCTGAGACCAACTCTTTCTGGGACTAGAAAGCCTCTTCTTTCTCCCACAAAGCGGCTGGCAGTTTTGAACCGCTGACCTGGCAGTTAGCAGCCCAACTCATAAGCACCACCTCACCGCAGGGTAAGTCAGTGGTTCTCAACTCAAAGCACCTGGAGGAATTTGGAAAACTATGACTCAAACCCCAAACTCAATCTTCAGGGATGGTTGTTTGACTGGTTTAGTGTCTCCTCCCCACCAACCCAGACTCTTTTTTTACAGAACCAGTTCTGAATCATGGTGCCCCCCCAGGCGTTGCAGGGTCGAGTGGTGTTTCATGGGCTTTTCTTGGTTGTGTTCTTTAGAGAGCCCACTGCAAGGTCTGTCCTCAGAGACACTGCTGGGGGTCCAGACTGTCAGCCTTCCTGTTAGCAGTCAAGTTCAAACAAGTTCCTTGTACTCAGGGACCAGACATGAGTGCTTTTGTAAAGACAGACAATGTCCCTGAGTAGAATTGAGTGTTCTTAAGAGATCCCTGGTAGCACAGCGATTAAAGCACTTGGCCTCGAACCACAATGCTGGCTCTGTTTGCGCCCACCAGGGAGAAAGATGAGGCAGTCTGCTTCTGTAAAGCTAGCTTTGGAAACTGTAGGGTAGTTCCACTCCATCCTAGAGGGTCTGTGGGAGTGGAAATCGACTTGTGGACAATGGGTCTGATTTGGAGCTCATGATCTTTGTGATCTTAGTGTGGATGTTTGAGGACTCGGTGTGGTTGAGAAAGGCAAGAAGTCGGTGGTCTGGTGGAGGCCCTGAGTCACTGGATCTGTTTCCAGTTTTGCTGACAGCGGTGTGCTCCTGCCCTGTGGGTCTTTTGCTCTCTCTAGTGCTGTTCTCGCTAGGGATGGGTGCTGGTCACTGGGCAGTGGGCAGGGAGCGGCACCATCAGAGGCTGGGACCAGGGTTTCTACATGCAGATCCTTGTATACAAAGCACTTTCCCATTGCTGCTGAGCGGTGGGCCTGAGCATATACTATTATCACAGCAATGAGGAGGAGAGAGAGAGCGACCCACTGTGACCAGGTAACTTACCTCAGGCCATCCAGCAAGAGTGAACTGCACCAGACAGCTGTCAGTTCAAACCCCAGCCAGGCTATTTCCAGACTAAGTGGGGTTAATTGACTTACATCCCTGGGTGACTCGAACAGTTTGTGCTCTACTACTAATGTCAAGCATGGCCTTTTGAACCCTTTCCTCGGTGCTGCAGGGGAAAGACCTGGAAATTTGCTCCCTGCTGATCTCAGCAAAGACCCACGTGGGCAGGAGAAAACTACTGTTAGCAAAACCGGAAACACAAACGCAGTAACCCAGGGAGTCCTTCTCCTTGGTCACACGTGGGGCCGCTCTGAGCTGGGGTTGACTCGACAGGAACGGCGTTGGCGTTCTCTCTTTTTCCGCACATCCCTGCCCTCGGAGGGAGCCCTGGTGGCATCCAGGGTTAAGTGGTGGGCTGCCAGCTATAAGGCCGGTGGTTCAAATGCACCAGCCACCGCTTGTCACCCTCTGCTCCCATAAAGCCGTGCAGCCTCTCAACTCGTGGAAGCAGCTCTACTCTGCCCCACAGGGGTGCGAGGAGTTGGAATTGACACCCTGGCAGTGGGTTTGGTTTTGGATTTTAATTCATTTACCTGTGAGATGGACGGATGCAGGACGGAGGGAAGGTGATGATCAGGTGAGACTCCTGGTGGAGCCTGCCTTACCTAGAGCAGCTGCTCCGCTCTGACTCCCTCTCCTGCCCCTTGCTCCCTTCCATTCCTCCCTCCCTCCCTGCTACCTTGTAACGTCTTTCAGGATGGGGAACTTCGAAAGGCAAGTTACTGGATGGGACTGTGGACAAGCTGCTTCATCTCTCTGTGCCTCCAGGGCCTCGTCTTGACCATGGGACCACAGTGGTCAAGGGGGGTTTTGAGGACTGCATGCGGGACCCACTCTGGCCTGGGTGTCGGCTGTTCTCATCCTCCTGCTCTAAGCCCTTCCCTGGCCTCGCCAGGCCCTGGCACCTCTGGGCAAAGCTCATGGCCATGGTGGCAACTCTGCACATCTTGGCTGCATCTCTATGGAAGCAGCTGGCCGGGCCCTTTGTGGTGCTGCTCGGTGCCCTTGAACCTGCGGCCTTTGGGTTCACAGTCGGGTGCACGCCCATAGCACTGTGCACAGACTCTGTGGAATGGAACCGGGAGCCTTTCCTCCCCGCAGGCAGAGGGGCAGCCAGCAAACACCTACTCATAAGTCATCCCCCAGCTCTTGGCCCTGACTCTGCTGAGCACACACAGCCCCCTGGGCTCCGGGGAGGAGAGCAGCAACCCCCTCTCAAGGGACTGCTCGCATCTCGAGATGGGAAAAGAGGGAACAGGCTATAAATATGGTGGATTCATCTGTGATAAGTCATGGTGAGCAACCCCAGCTATATAACTTTTTAATTCTCCACTCCAGCTTGTAAGCTCGCACAGTAAAAACAGTCACTAGTAATTTATTTTTTTCCACTCTTTTAATTTTGTAATTCCACCTCCCACCACCGTAACCACCCAGAAAGTCCTCCTAAGCTCACCTTAAGCTTTTGATTTTTCAGTTTTCCCCTTTCACTGTCAGAGCATGTGCCCACAGATTCCCATTTTAAAAGCAAACCCCGCTCTCCCCTGTGCCCAGGAAAACACTGCACAGACTCAGGTTCGTTTCTCTTATGGGTTGTTGGTAAAACTAGACGAAGGTCTCAATTCATGGGTTCAGCATCTTCTCAGGGCAGAGAAGGCTGTGGGCATGGGGGATGGGGTGGGGAGTGGGGTGGAACACAGCCTCCGGGAGCAGGATGCTGTGTGAAGGGCCATTTCGGGGTTTGAATCCCTCTCTTCTAGCAGAGGGCAGAGTGAGCTGTGGGCGGCAAGGGACTTCCTTCTCAGGGACATCATTTCCTCACTTGGCAAATGTGGACCAAAATCCACTGGCTCATGTCTCCCAGTGGGATGTTTGGAGATCCCCAAGAGATCAATGGATTTGAAATTGATTTGTTCCATGTGAGGCAGTATAAACACGTTGGAAAGGTGGGGGGTGAGGGGTGGGGAGTGTGTATGATGATGACCGTGACCATAATAGTGGGTAGGTGATGGTGGTGGCGCTAATGATGATATGAACGTGAGCATGTTAGAGTCCTTGGTTTGCTCAGAGCTTTACCTTTCTGATAAACAAACATTTTTAAAAATAGGTGCCCAGGAAGAATTATTCACCCTTGACCGATGGCAAATTTCAGAACTTAGAGATTTGGGTCACTTTTACAAAAAGTGATCAAATATTAATCAGGTGCCTTCCGTGTGCCAGACCTTAGCACTGGACCACAGAGAACCAAACAGATAACAATCCCTTCCTTCTTAGGCCTTGCGGTCTGGCAGGCGGTGGGGCTGAGTAGTGTGCGTGTGTGCCACACAGGCACACGTAACTCCAATGCCGGTAAGGATTCTGAAGACAATCAAATGGACGGAGAGGATGAGGCAGAGAGACACTGGCAATACACTGTTCATTAGGGTCCTCTAGGACCGGAGGTAGCTAGGAGGGTCTGTCTGGGGCGTGACACGGGCACTGAGACCTGGAAGATTCGGGATATAAAAGCACAGGGGGCTCTAGGAGCAGAACGTAGCAGGCAGACAGGAAACAAGGCCCAGGCCCCGAGACAGAGCTTGAAGAAAGATTGGGGGGTCCAGAGGAGAACAGGAGAGGAGAGAGTGCTACAAGCTGACATTGGAGAGGCAGGCACGAGCCACGTTCCCAGGACGGGCTGGGGCGAGTTCGGTGAATCCTCCAGGAGCAGCGAGGTCAGGGGAGGCTTCCAGTGTGAGAACACCGGGAGTTAGATATCTTTGGGGAAGACGGTGCTGGCTTCACCGTGTGGGCTGGATGTGAGTTGAGGCAGCATGAGATGGTGATGCTTGGGTGAGAGATGGCTTGGCGGCGTCCTGGGGTTTTGCAGGCGAAGGGTGAGAGGGGTCCGACTTAGGAGCTGCTGAAGGCCGATCCCTTGAAGCTCAGTGCTGGCTTGGGTGAGCAGTGTGACCGGGGGCCTGCTGAAGAGGAACTCCTGGGCCATGGGCCTGATCCACTGGGCTGTAGCCCATAACCTGATTGAGCAGGGAGAGCCGAGGGGAGGCCCGAGAGATGACAGAGGGGCCAGGGTAGGACATATGGAGTCACCCAAGTAGGCAGCTGGCCATGCCCTCTGGCTGGAGGAGAGGTCAGGGGATGGAGATTGAGAGAATATGGAGCGACGGGGCACGTCAAGTCCCAGGACTGGATGGGATCGCAAGTGGAGAGCTTGTAGAGATGGGCTGTGAGCTGAGCACTGAGCACAGTGGGGTTGGGAAGCAGAGGAGCCAGCAAGGGAGACTCTAAACCACTGTTTTCAAGGTCCTTTGGACTCAGAGGAGAACTGGTCCATAAGAAGTCTGGGCCTGTACATCTTTCCAGGAGCAGGCAGCCCTGTTCTCACTCTTCTGCTGGGGGGCTGGTGGGTTTGAACCACTGACCTTGACTTTAGCAGCCTGGCATGGAGCCCACTGCGGCACCAGGGCTTCTGGAGACCCAGAGAGCACTGACTTAGAGAGCTGCAGGGCCGGTGTCGCAGGAGGCTGGGACCAGCTCAGGCCCACCTTGAGTTGCCATCAAAGGGCAGACTCTGCTCAGATTTGAGCGGAAGAGTCTTGGTGATTCAGCAGCTAAGCACTTGGCTGTTAACTGAGAGGTTGCTGGTTCAAATTCACCCAAAGGTCATGCAGAAGAAAGACCTGGTGATCTGTTCCCAGAAAACCTGTGGGAGTGGCCCTGCACCATCATCTGGACTCTCTAGGGGAGGGTCTAACAACACCCCCCAATGTACCGCATAGAGCAATGGTTCTCAACCTCCCTCATGCCACGACCTCTAATACAGCCCCTCATGTTGTGGTGTCCCCCCCCCCACTAGCCATAAAATTATTTTCATTGCTGCATTGTAACTGTCGTTTTGCTACTGTTATGAATGGGGCAACCCTTGTGAAAGGGTCGTTTGACCCCCAAATGGGGTCGTGATCCACAGGTTGAGACCCGCTGACGTAGGTGTTACAGCGTAGGAGTTTCCCCCAAAGAAACTTGGCGCCCATTTGTTTCGTTTTTTTGTTTTCGATAGTAAGGGTGATAGTGCATTTGGAGTTCGTTCCCCCACCAGGCTATTAATCCAACTTTCTGTTTATTGGTTCTGAAAAGATTGTGAAACAGTGTGCTACAAAAACAGCCTGACTTGTGGCAGACGAGAGACTGGTTTTGCCACTATGATAATCCACCTGCTCGTGCAGCCATCTCAGTGTGCCAGCTTGGGGCAGAAGACAGTATGCCAGGCTAGGAGAGGCTGTGGTTCAGCAGTCCTTTGGACCCATCCTTTCCTTGAGTCTTTAGTTTTCTTTATTTTTTGGCTCCAGATGGAAAAGTACCAAGAATTGCAACGTCTGAGATGCCTGAGTGACCGCAGCAAGATGCGGCAGCCCTGACCTCCGGGGCCAGTGCCTTGCCGGCCTCTTGGCTTCGTCCCAGGCATCCTCCGGCCACTGGAGCAGCTGTAGTTAGAGGAGGCTGCAAGCATGACCACCGACCCCCCTGACTCTCAGCAGACACTGCCTGGTACATTAACTCTGCGGGGGCCGATCGGAGCACTTGGCAGTGGTCACCCGGGCTTCCCAGGGCTTCTCTAAAGGTCAGGCAGAATTATCTAATGTCTTCTTAAAGGGAAAATGAAGGTCTGGGCTTTTTATCTTGCTGGACTTCATCACACCTACTCACCTGACCTCGCTTCATGACACTTCTTTTTGTTTCCTGGAATGAAAGGATGCCGATTTGATAGTGAAAAGAGAAAGGAGGTGCTGTCAGCCATCCAAACATAAGTTTGAAAAATCTTTCCAAGAATGGAATCGCAGATTTGAAAAATGCCTTAAGTGTAGTGGAGAGTACACTTGAAGGTGATAAGGTTGGTTTTTAAAAAAAAAATTAAATACACAGCTTTGAAAAAAATTTGTAGTTTTTGGGGGTGGTTTTTGGTACGCCCTGGTAGGTTTAGGGACCAGATGCACTTGAGTTCATGTCTTAGCTTTCTGACTGTGGGCAAGTCCTACCCTCCTGGCTCCTTGGTCTCCTCAGCCTGGCACGATCAACCAGGTTCAATGAGATCATGGAGGTCCCATGCTGGCAGCAGAGTATGAGGTGCCAGGAAATCAATTCCACTCATGGCAATTCTCTGCCCAACAGAATGAAACATGGCCTGACTCTGTGCCGTCCTCCCAGTCCTTGTTTTGTTCAAGCCACTATTTCAAGACATCTCCTGGATGGTCTTCTTCTTCTTTTTTTCTTTTTCTGACTGTCTACTTTTCCAAGCAAGATGTCCTCTGGGGCCTGGTCCCTCTTGGTAACATGCCCAAAGTACATGGGATGAAGTCTCCCGTATCCTTCTTTCTAAGGAGCCTCCCAGCCGTCCTTCCTCTGTGACAGATGAGTTGGTAACTCAGACCATCCTCGGTGCATCCAGTATTATGATACTGGATTATAAAACATACAGTGGGTAGGTTTTATTTTGATGGAAACTGTCCCAGATGGCTGGAGGGACCCAGCTGGAAAGGGAAAGTTAGGTTTGGGCAAACCCATCTTTATTCAGAGTTCGAGACTGAAAATGCCTTTACGAGGCAAGCCAGCCACATGGCGCCTACACGTAAGGAGAGGCCAGGTGGAAGCAGACAGCGGGTAGGCATCCCCGTGGCCAGCTGGAGCCCATAGCCCTGTGCAGAGACATCTAGCTCACAATGTGTAAATGCAGGCCAAACCAAACCCTGGCTAGTCCCGGGACTGCCCACCTGGGCTGGAGGCCAGAGAAGAATTATAAATAGGATGGGCAAGAGTGACAGATAAACTCGGACCGCATTGGAGAAAGACCCCCTGGAAACAAGTCAGAGGGGATGAGGTGGGGGGTAGGGGGGTCAGGTAGATTGCTGAGGGGGGGAGGGGGAGTGTCTAAGGGAAGAGAAAGGGTGAGAGGGGACCAGGTTGAGGAACTGGGATCATGAGCACATAATTAGCCATAATCAGCGCGCTGGTTCTAAATGTGAAGATGATGCTATGATTAAAGCTTTCCGTTGTTTTTTGCCTCACCCACCCTCCGCACACACACCATACACACACTCCCCCCCCCACACACACACACACTTTTTCAACGAATAGAATTTGCTAGCCTGAGTTTAGGTGGGTAGGTGGTTGGAGGAAGACATTCATTTTTATAAAAAGGAAGATATTCATTTTTAGGCAATCGACTTCGCGAAAAATTAGTCTAGTGATTTGGAGCAGACTCCTTCTCTGTGGACAGCAGAAGTTGTCACTGAGGCCTGGGTCTTGTAGTGAGAGTGGCGGGGCGGTGCCAGGAGAGGAGGCCAGAGAGAAACTCAACTTTCGGCATGGCTGCTGAGAAAGGGGCAGGTGTGGAGGGTCGATAGCCCTCCGGGACCAGGTAGCCACTGGATCAAGGGGGCTTAGGTCTGAACTCTCAGCTCTTCTGTCTTTTAAAGCATGGGCAAGCAGCTGGCATGTGGGCAGTGCCGCTGTCTAAACTGGGCTTGAGCGGGACTCCTATTTTGAAGAAAGTGTGCTCCATCCCCAGGGTTCAACATATGTAGAAGATGATGGAATTGATATGTGGCTGTGTACATTTCCGCCATGTGTTTTTTTTTTAAGACTGATTAACATGAAAGGGAGGACAATCCTCAGGCTCCCAAAGCAAAGAAGGACATTACACTTGGGTGGTAATCACACGGAAGAGAACAATCCCTGGGCAACACAAGCAATGTGTGGTGGATTATAAGCCAAAAGGTTATTGGTTCAAATCCACACAGCAGCAGCACAGAGAAGACGGTGAGCAACCTCCTTCCATAAGGATGTCCGCAAGAAAAGCACTGGAGAGCAGTGTCGAGGACACCTGGGGTTACCAAGAGCTGAAAGCAACAGCAACAGGATTAGTTTGGGGGTTTGCCTTCCTGGGGGCCCATGGGACCAAGTCACTGATGCCTGGTCTAGAGACGGGGTTGAAGGGAGAGCAGGACTCACCTCCGAGAGACCTTGACTCAGGGTCCCCGTGCGAAGCCAGGAATCTCTATCTGTGAGAGGGACATGGTCTTCTCCATCCAGAAACACAAGGAAACTCATGATCTCCTGCAGAAACAAGGGTCCCTCGGCCTGTCCTCTTTGGGGTGTGGATTCTGGATTTCTATGCCCACGTGGTGAAGGGGTGCCAAGTCAAAAGCCATACAAAGTGGTCTGGGTCTGGCAACACGCAAAGCACTCCCGTCACTCCTCAAACTGCAGAGCATCCGGGTCACAACATGCCACGCCCTGTCTAAAGGCAGCGCTGCAACGGTCCTGGCTCCTTCGAGCCTTCCCTCTGCAGAGACGAGGGGTGCTGACTTGCTCGGTGGAGGGGTGGGGGGGGGGCGTGTAGGCAGTGCCGGTTGTGGGAAGAGCAAGAATGGGGATGAAAGGACCTGAGTCTGTCTGTGAATGGCTGCGATCTGGTTGGCGTGCCTTCATCTTTCTGAGCTGCAGTTTCCCCATCCACACAAGGGAGGGGGAAGGGGTGGAAGCCTATTTCACAGGGCAGTTGGGAAGCTGACGTCATTCCTGAGGTTATTCAGGAAGAGTGCTTGGAAGGGGTGTGCTGATTGCCATCAAGTCCGTTTGCACGCGTGGCCACCCTGGATGCCATCTGACTAAGTGCCGCCTGCTCCGGCTCCATCCCCACCGTTGCTGGTATGCCTCAACCCACCTTTGTGCTCTCATTAAGGGACCCCCCTTCTCCTGCACGAGCTTCCCCGCCCCCCGACCACTTCATCAGACATGACATACTCCTCCAACACCTGTCCTCTCCTAAATATGTATCCAAAGGAACGATATTCTGTTGGGATCCACGAGATTACCGTGGGCCGATTTTCAGTAGTTCCTAGATCCCCACCCCCCTCCCCACTCCTAATCGGCGTACGTCTGGAAGCTCTTCAGAAACCCGTCCACACCATGTGTGACCCTGCAAGTGCTCAAACCAGCACTGGCCCAGCTTCCACCTCCTGGCGACACGCAAACCACCAGAGTAGGACAAACTGACAGATGGGTGGTGGGATGGTAATAGGTCCTGTTTATTGCCTTCGAATGGTGCTTTTTAAAAATCTCCTCCTCCAGAGAGCCCTCCCAGGAAACCCCAGCTGGCTCTGATTGCTTCTTTATCTAGTCTACCATCTGTGTCCTATTACTTTGCATTAAATTGCTCATTGCTATGGAATTAGCTTTTAATTCCTTTCCCTAGGTTTGGAGTTTTTATTTAAATTTGTGATTCTTGTCCTTTTAGTTCCCACTGGTTCTCAATACTCCAAGAACAGACTGGACAAGGGATGGATGGATGGATGGATGGATGGTCGGTGAATGGATGAGTATTTTGGTTGTAAGCAATAGAAGCTAATTCTGGATGCATTAAACAAGAGAGGTTATATTGGAGCTCAGAGAGCTCAGAGAATCCATGAAAAGACTGGGAAACCAGACTGAGAAGAGGCAGGAACTGGCAAGGATATAAAAATCAAAGCAAACTACTGCTATCGAGTTGATTCCAACTTATAACTGCCTGGTGGAGGGCTTCTGAGGCTTCCCGTCTTTATGGGACAGATCACTCCTCTCTATCCCACCGAGCTGAATGCTGGTGGGTGTAAGCCTCCGACGTCGTGGTTCACAGCGTGCTGTTTGCCCAACAGTTTCACCAGGATATAAAGAGGGAATAACCCCCCTCCATAGGGTCACTTCAACTGTGGATATCTTTCCTGTTAGGTGTCCATGCATTCAAGAGACCAGGTCCTGGAAGAGAGAGCCTGATTAGCTTAGTGTCACATGCCCCTTGGTTCATAAACCCTTCAAGCGCGCACAGTGAGTCAGGTTGTGACAATCAAAAATGGTCACAGAATGGATGCTGGCTGCTCCAATGGAGCACGGAGGAGCCCTCACCCTCCTGCTCCAGGAACAGCCCCAGTGACACCAATTTCCACTTCCCCTCGAGGGATCACACTCGTCCTGCTTTCTGTCCCCACCAGGCCTGCCCTCACCCTCTTCTCCTGGACACCCTGCTTCTCCCCAACTCCCAGTCATTTTCTGCCTCCCTCAGGGAGCCTTTGCACCTTCCCAAATCCACTCAGATATCCCTGCATCCCAGCTCCCACTGCCATCAGTGCCGCCCTGGGGTTGTCCTTCACCTTTGGGGATCGGGCCCTCCCCCACGTTTTCTGAGAGCAGAGCTCTTGTCAGAGACAGTGAGAGCACAGTGCTGGGCTCCAAGACAGATTCGTGGTACGCACACCAATTCATCACCAAGGAGGTGAGCAGAGCCTAGAGGTAGAGGCATGACTGAGTCCTAGAACGATCCAGGCCAACTGCCACCTGAGAACTGAATTCACTGGGGCCTAGACACGGGATGTGGGAGCCCTGGGAGTGCACGATGGGTTTTGTGTTGGGTTGCTAATCCCAGGGTCACCAGTTCAAAACCATCAGCTGCCCCTCCTGAGAAAGGCAAGTCTGTCTGCTCTTGTAAAGAATTACAGCTTCGGAAACCCACAGGGGCAGTTTCTACCCTGTCCTAGAGAGTCCCTGTGAGTCGGAATAGAGTCATTCATGACCGTGGTTGTGAGGACGTGTTTGTTTGTGGTTTAGAATGGGGCTTGTCCAATGTTGCATAGGTAGTCAGAGAACCTGGCTCTAGAATGAAGTGACCAGATTTTAAGCGGGACACCATTGACCAGGGGGGAGGGAGGATTCTTGATTGAAAATTTGATCTATATGGAGCAACAAAAATGTTCATAGAATGCAAAAATAGTATTGCAATATATTTATTCAATTTTAAAATGCCGTGGGACAGATTGTTAAAAAGCGGGACATCTGGTCACCTTACTCTAGAACTCAGCTCTAATTATTCTCAACACAAGATTCCTTGAGAGAGAGAGACAGAGAGAGAGAGAGAGAGAGTGTGTGTGTGTGTGTGTGTGTGTGTGTGTGTGTGTGTTTGCTTTCAGTCCATCTTTCTCCCTAACTAGCTTAATGAGGCACCAACCTGGAACCAAGTTTGGCCCAGTAACCCTCCTCTCCTTCTGTGATGACTTCATGAACTCAACAAAACCCAGCCAGGACAGAACCAAGAGGAAGAGGATTGAAAATAGAATGGCGTTTACCCACAAACTTTTCAAAGTCCCCTGGTATCTTCCTTTTGTGGTTCCCCACCTCCCCTTCTGCCCAGTGAGCAGCCCAGACATGTTGGCGGGTCACCTGTAAAACATTCTTTCATCTGAGCACCAGTGATGTCCCGGCATGGACCTCTGGGGCCAGTCAGGGCCAAAGCCGGGCTCCCTGTGCATCTCAGAGGTCACCCTGAGGGGGCTCTGCAGTCCACCACCCTGCCTGCCTGCCACCGCCACCGCTCCCTGCGACTTGAGAAATTACTTGGTGTACTAGAAATAAAGTCGCAGGGAGCGAACATTTTGACAAGGTAATGGTCCCCTGCCTTTCTCGGCATTTGCGAGGGAGTCCATTATAATGTCACAATGGTGCGTGCCACCGACAGCTCATTGAATAATTAAAAGGCAGTTTAATCACAGCGATCATCCACTTTGTGTCTGGTTCAGCGCGTGGGGGAAGCAAGTTGCAGGAGGCAGCTCGGCTGCCACCCCCCACCCCCCCTCAGATCTGATCTTTGGGCCACAGGTTCTGCCAGGGGTTGCCCCTGGGTGGGGGTGTCACATCCCTGGTGGGGGTAGGGAAAAGGTTAGATAGAAAGTCTGTTTCTCTCCTCCGGGATTGTTTCCCAGATGTTGCAACTGCACCAGCACTGAGAGGGCTTGGTTTTCATTCTTTCCAAAGACCAGGGAGAGATGGGGTCTTCCAAAAGCCTGGGGAGCGATGGACTCTGGACCCTTCCAGGCGCTGTCTGAAGCTTCCAGGCAGGCACGGCGAGGGCTGCCTCTGGGTGGGATGTCACCCTGGGCGCTGTCTGTGCTGAAGATCCAGGCAGACCAGGCCTTTCTGCCTGTGGCCCTCCTTGTGTGCCTCAGAGCAGATTCCAAACGGTGACCCTCCAGGACAGAGAGACTCTGCCCCACCGGGCGTCGCAGACAGAAATCCACGGGAGAGCAGGACTCTGATCCTGTCTCTGGGTGGGGCCCGGACTGCTGACCTTCAGGCTAGCAGCTGAAGGTGACTCCACCGGGTCCCCGGGCTCCTTTTAGGTGACCAGATGAAAGCAACGGATCCGTGGTGGCGCAGCAGGCAAAGTGCTCAGCTGCCACCCAAAAGGCTGGTGCTCTGAACCCACCAGCCCCTCGGCAGAAACAGCTCTGGCTCTGGTTACCAAAGTATGGCAACCTTCTTCCCCGTGCCGGTCCCTCAGCTCCGCTCTGTAGCATCTCCTGGGAGCAGCACAGCCTGCAAGGGTGGGTCAGAGGCAGGCAAACCCTTTGTGCCTCTCTCAAAGACCTTCCCACTAGGACAGAGCAGGAATACCTTCCCCCCAAATGTAGGTGACTGTGTTCCCCCAATTGAGGGTGACTGCGTTGGCTCCTGCTTGGCGACTGTTGTCCTTCCTGTTGTATAGGTTCAAATTGTCTGCTATCGACACCCGGGTCCTTGACATGATGGTGATCGCTTGCTTACAACTTGTAAAAAAAAAATAGCTTAATGCTTTAATTATTTTCTAGATAATGATGTAGTCCTTTCATTCTATAGTTTGCAATTTGGGAAACCGAGGCTGAGAGAAGGAAAAGGAGTTTACCCAGGCTGCAGTGCGCTCCCTCAGACGGGCAGGGTGGAGGCTCCACAGCTCCCACCCTCACCCCCAGGTCCCGCATCTTGTGCAAGAGGCAGGTACACTGGCAGGGGGGGAGGGGGCCAGCACAGGTTCAGAGTCACGTGAACTCGAGTCTCCTTCCTGTCCCCACTGCTCACCAGCTGTGTGATTTTGGGTAAAATACTCCACCTCTCTTTGTCTCCAGACACAGCCCAGCTTCCCCTTGTCCTGGCTCAGTTCCAGCTGGGATCACCTCTGTTTTTGTCAGGGAGTTTACATCGTGGATTGAAACCAAGATTTCCTCAGAGAAAAGGTTTTTGCAAACCAAAAAACCTGCCTAGCCTACAGGTAGCCAACCAGGGCCCAGAGAGGCTGTGTGACTTTTTCAAAGTAAGCCAGCACAGGGAAGGGGAGCTGAGCTGAGAACATGGACCTCTGACCGCAGTCCAGACCACGACCACCACCCCTTCCCCGATCTTGAGAGTGAGCGAGAGAGCAGTCCCTGGGCAGAGGGCAGCATGCTCCCGTCTCAGAGCGGGGTGGGCTGCAGTGTGTGCACAAAGCACCTGCAGGCCCTCAGCCCTCTGTGTAGACAGGTGGAGTGTCTGTGAAGACTGCCCAGGTGGCTAACAGATGCCCCTCCCTCAGGGAGCTCCCAGTCCAGCTGAGGAAGCAGCCAGCATCCTCAGCAGGCCCCCGAACAGCTCATCTGCCGAGCAAACACCCACGAGTATTTCATCGGCCCTCCATGCCCTTCTGTCTTAGCTTCCAGCCCCACCTGCCTGTCCTCCTTCACGCCGGCCCCAAAGCCTCCCTCAGATGCCGCCTCTGCTGGAGATAGAAGAGGCTGCCTCTACCTCTACTTCGTCCTTCTCTGTCCTCTTTTTAACTTTTTGCTGTGAATTAGGGGGAGGTTTACCAAGCTCATCACCAGTTGGACATTCAAAGGTTGTACTCCAACTCCTCCGTGGTGGTCCCCCCAACAGACTCATCCCACCCTCTTCCTGTTCCTTGCCCCCCCCCACACCGTGCTCCTCATAATCCGGGCTGTCTCCCCTCCTGGCTTTTGTTCGTGATGAAAGGTGTGGCCATGTGCTGATGGGGGTTTGTTTAAGGGCCCTCTGCCCCAGCAGGGCGGGACTGAGTGGGTTCCTTCTCCTCTGAGCAGAGTCAAGCAGAGTATCTGGATGCATGCAACATGCCTCACGAATGAGTGACCCTTTGAGAAGTGGTGATGGGCAAGCGTGGAGAGGTGGGTCGGGTCCCTTGAGGGTGGGCAGCTCTGGGTGTTCTTGATGGACAAGTTGACTGATTGGTCCTATAGACCTCAGAGCAGGTGAGAGCGTCTTTTCATCACTGGTGTCCTCCTGCCTCCCTTGCTTCCCCCGCACCAGCCCCCGCAACTGTTCCTTCTCTTTGTTCATACCTGCCTTCCATCCCCCACCTCCCCTCTGTGACCTCTGCCCTCTCCCCTCCCCACCCCACCCCTCCTTCCTTAGCTCCTGCCCTTCTTTATGTTGTATGTCAACCCCCTTCCTTGGGGGTCTTGCCAGTGCAGTGGGTTTAGCACTCAGTTGCTCCTGAGCGGTCAGGTCAGAGCCCACCAGCCACTCCATGCGACGAAGGTGCGGCCCATCTGCTTCTGTAGAGATTTCCAGTTATAGGGCTCTTATGGGGCAGTGAGTTCTTCCCTGTCCCAGAATCGACCCTGTGACAGTGAGTCTGGTGTTTTGCTTCCTGGGGTCACTCTTTTCCCCTCTCCTCCTCCCTTCTCCTTTCATCGACTTTCCCTCCTCCTTTTGACCCCACTGTCCCCTCTCTTCCTACCTGGCTTTCTCCCCGCTCCCCCGTGCTTAACAGGAAAAGAGAGCGAAGGGGAAAGGTCCCTGGACCGGGCAGGGGCCACTGAATGTTGAGGCAGCAAGTGAGATGGCATGCCTGGACCTGGGCCTGTGTGGTCAGTCCTGGGGGTCTTTCTCAGCTGGGCTTGGGCAGCCTAGCTGTTTCCTACCTGACAGGAATTCACAGGCCAGACCTCGGCCTAGACTGTCCAGACCTAGGGCCCTCGGTCCCCAGGCTAACTGGTTCTATACCACCTCCCGTTTATTATCCCCACCTTGAAAAGCTGCCTTGGGAAGGGTCCCCTGCCCCTACAGACACATCTCCCAGTCCCAGGAGCCCCACTACAGGGATGGAGATGGAGTGTCCCTGACTGGGCTCCACTGGAATGGTTGTCACCCAGGGAGGGAAGGCAGCCACCACTGATGGCCGAGCTCACCATGTGGAAACTCATGGCTCTGGCTGCTGCTTTGAGAGTGTGGGCTCTAGGAGCAGACATACTGAGTTCAAGTCCTGTGACCTTGAGCAAGTCCCTGAACTTCTCTAGGGCTCCATTGTCTTATCTGGAAATGATAGAAGCATAATATTTTTATATAGAATACGTGAACAATATAACATCTGTCTCCTAACTTGGGGCTTAGTGCCGTATGAGTCTGTGGATGGTGCCAACCTGTCATAGGTTTGTGGTTCGAGTCGTTTCAGGGGCGCCTCAGAAGAAAGGCCTAGCAACCCCTAGTCCTGAAAAACCATAGCCATTGGAAGCCCCAAGGAGCATGTTCTATTCTGGTAGTTGGAGTCGATTGAGTCACACATTGGTTGTTTGTGCAGCCTCTCTGAAGCACAGCAGGACAGAACCAGTGCACTCTGCATCTTAGCAGCTATTCCTGTGGCCCAGTGGCCCTGCCTGCTTGGTTCTCTGCCCACCCTTATGTGAAATGATCAGGGCTTGCTCATTCCGCCAAAGTCAGTGGTCTCTCTCCTGGATTTGAACCGGGGTGGCAAAAGGAAGAGGGGAAGTTGCTACCCAAACCTGGTCCCATGCTTCCTTGCAATTTCCCCCATCTCCCTGGGAGCTCCAAGAGGAAGGACATGGACTCAGCATGCAACACAATGCAGGGCAGAATGGAGGGACTGGGAGCCGGTGGGAAACGGGGATGGCGTGGAGGTTAGAGGATGCTGCTGTGAAGAGGAAGGCCGGCAGGCAGCAGGCGGCTGTGGTGCTGGCTCTACAGTGCCCTCTCTGGTCATAGGGGTCAACTGCGCTGCTCATGGCCAAGCCAGGAATGATGGGGGAAGGGGAGCACCACCAAGGACCACATTTCTGCAGTGAACTACAAGAGACCAGCCTATGAGTTAGATCACAAATGGGTTTCCTTTCTACAAACGGGTTTGGGACCAGGACAGGTACACTCAGCGTTACTTCCTAAGTCTGCAGTCATGGGGAGTGTCAGTGTCTACAGTCAAATCAAAACGTAAGGGAGGGGATCAGCGTTTGTGCAATGACTTTAGAGGGTTTCCCCACAAGAGCAATCTCATGGCTGTAGTGTCTTCTTCGCTGTCATGCTGGAAGGCCTGACTTTCCATGCAGAGGTCCTTTCTGCCCTCCGCCCTGTGCATGAAACTGGAGGGGGTGCTGAAGAGAAGGTCATCCCTGCGAGTGAGGAGACACTCCCTGAGCATGTCGGCTGGGACCAGTACTGGGATGGAGAGAGGACCCCGCATGACATCCTCGCCTTGATTCCATAAGTCATTTATGGACCTCTTGCAGAGCAGCCTCATGTTTCCCAGGCCCCTGGTGCGCCAATCTAGTGAGTGACTGCTGGAGGTGATGAGGTCCAGCAAGATAAAAAGCGCAGACCCTCGATTTCCCTTCAAGAAGCCATTAGATGAATCTGCCTGACCTTCATAAGAGCCCTGGGAAGCTGGAGTGACCACCGCCAAGTGCTCCGATCGGCCCCCGCAGAGTTAATGTACCAGGCAGTGTCTGCTGAGAGTCAGGGGGGGTCGGTGGTCATGCTTGCAGCCTCCTCTAACTACAGCTGCTCCAGTGGTTGGAGGATGCCTGGGATGAAGCCAGGAGGCCGGGAAGGCACTGGCCCCGGAGGTCATGGCTGCCCCATCTTGCTGCGGTCACTCAGACATCTTGGAAGTTGCAGTTCTTGGTACCTTCCCATCTGGAGCCAAAAAAATGAAGTAAACTAAAGACACAAGGAAAGGATGGGTCCAAAGAACTGCTGAACCATGTGAACCACAGGCTCTCCTAACCAGACACGGGGACTCATTGGTACCCTGTCTGCCCATCACTGTCTACTCTGACCAGGAGGACAATGGAAGGTGGTGGATGGAGTAGAGGGAAAGGTAGCATGTAAGGCAGCAACAGAACAAAGGGCAGACTGGCTGGTCTGGTAGAGATTGGTGAACCCCTCAAGACCGTGGCTCTCAGACACTTAGTTCTCACTAAGAACAGGAGCCCTTACTGAAGGCCATCTGTCAGCCACGTGAAAGAGGGAGCATGCTGGGAAGAGCATGCTCTTCAAGACAACTCACCTGCTGACACCAAAGGGGCAGTCCAGGCTTAAAAGAACGAAGCAGGGGAATCTCTCTCTCTCTCTCTCTCTCTCTCTCTCTCTCTCTCTCTCTCTCTCCCTCCCTCCCTCTCTCTCTCCCTCTCTGCCATGAAGCCAATGCTGATTCATACACACCCCATAGAACAGGGCAGAACTGCCCCTGTGGGATTCCAAGACCCTTTGTGGGAGTAGAAAGACCCATCTTTGGCACAAGGAGAGGCTGGAGGTTTCAAACTGACTCTTTGATTTGCACCTCATTGCATAACCACTATGCTACAGGGGAGGGGTGGGGAAACTGGGAACATGGAAATGGGGGTCCTAGAAAGCCCCCAGGGGAGACTGCTGACACAGGATGGGGGCTGCATCCCAAACCAGGGAACGATCTGTGGCTAGATCACTGAGCAGGGAACGAATCTGCTCCGTAAACTTTCACCTAAGCCCCAATGAAAAACCCGACTTCGGAACCGAATGGTGCCTGCATGTGGAATGCCAGCCAGTGATATCAGCACATGTATAATACATAGGTTGGCGAGACTCTGTTATAAATTACAGGGTTTTATGACTCTGGTTTTGCAGACTGATGGCATGAATTGTGACGGTACAATATATTGCTGCATAAGATAATGCCACCGCAATGGAGACCCTAATATATCATTACCAAAGAGGATGTTGAATTGAGAAATGTGATGTTTTTATTTTTTTAAGTGCCTCTGGTGTTTTCAAGGGCTGTCAGCTTCTAGGTGGCCAAGAACGGACAGGTTTGAGGGTGATAGCACCTTTCGTATAAGCCCTGCCTGGCCCTGCAACGGGACCCAGAGTGGCAGCTTGGCCCTGCCAAGGTAAATCTGGGAGTGTCTCCTCCCTACCCCTACACAGCCCACAATTCCACAATGCCTCCCCACGGCCTTGGTTCCCAGAAGTCTATTTGGAATAGTGCACAGTGCAGATAGGCTGTGAGTCCCAGAATGCTACAGTAAAGACTGCTTATTTGCCCCTCCGCTGGTTCAAGCCCCTCAGCCATTCTGAGGGAGGAAAAAGAGGCTGCCTGCTCCCCATTGGATTGACAGACCCAGAAACCCTACATCGGATCACTGAGAGTCAGGATTGGCTCAATGGCAGTGGCTTGGGGCTTCTGGAAGA
>PVJH01035403.1:0-19736 GCA_004026705.1 Nesogale talazaci
CTGGTAATTTACTTTATCTAATTGTCGTGGAATGTATCTAAGTTAACCCTCCCCATATTTCTGTGACTGTCTAGATCTGGCGCATTTCTCCTATTTCAGAATGAATTTGAAAGGACTTTGCTTTATCATGAGCTGTAGGCTACTGTGTAACACACACTGAATTTAGATTTATGGTGATGGGAAAATTACACCGATTAAGGGTAGGAACTTTAGACGGATTATCAGTTGGTGCTGTCAAAACATTCTG
The DNA here is from genome assembly GCA_004026705.1 of Nesogale talazaci. Taxonomy (NCBI): domain Eukaryota; kingdom Metazoa; phylum Chordata; class Mammalia; order Afrosoricida; family Tenrecidae; genus Nesogale; species Nesogale talazaci. The sequence goes on from PVJH01035403.1 coordinate 248, forward strand.
CGGAGTTGATGAGAAGAAAGTTGTGTGATAGACATAGTTGGCATAGACCCAAGGAAGCCGCGAGCGACGCTACTTTTGTACAAGCAAGCCTTTCATGGGCTCTGGTTGCTTGGTGTGGAGGTGCAGAGTCATTGCTCATGGGACATCCCTGTTCATTGACTTCATGCCTTGTTTTGTGCTCTTGTTGTGCCTCTTAAATTTGTTGAGTAGTTCCTGGAGTTCTTTAGAGTCTTTAACAATCTTCCAAGGGACCATGACAGCCACAACAGTTGTTCTCTTCGCCTGGAACAAGGGAGGAAGGAGTCTTGGCAGTGTGGTGGGGGAGGGCAGGAGAGAAATGTAGCTAATTGTCTCCCTGAATAGTTGTCTCTGCTATGAAACCAGAACAGAAACTGGATAGAGCCTGACTAATAACCATGTTGATCAAAGATGAATCTGGTTTGATTCCATCCGTCCCGGGGAGAATGCAAAACAGAATTTCAAATCCTCATCCTCAGAAAGTTGAATGACAGAAGCCCCTGAACCTGAGGTCTTGAGATAATCGTTAAACCTTAAGCCAAAATTACTCCGTCGTCTCCTTAAAACCGAACAGTTACTAGGAAAATTAATGTCTGCCTTGAACATTACACCCTTTTAAAAACTACTTGGGAACAAATTGACAAGAGCAACTGGGGAGATAAGACAGGGATCTCAAGGAGCTGTGAGTTTTTTATATTCATGGAGGAGGAACAACTTCCCAAGTGACACTGTAGGTTGAGCATGGGGCTGCTAACTTCAAGGTTGGCGGTTCAAGCCCACCTACCCCTCAGCAGGAGAAAAATGAGGCTGCCTGTCCCCATAAGGATTCAACGTCTCAGAAACCCTGAGGAGTGGTTCCACTGTGTCCTGCAGGGTTGTGATGAGTCGTGATCAACTTGAGGTTGGTAAAGTTGTATATGTGCTTGGAAAACATATCATAGGGAGGGATATTGATAGGCAGAGTCCTTAGTGCCCCACCACCATCAGTTGACTCCAACTCAACCTTCCAGCTAGAAGCTGCATGCTTAACCATTAGCACCATTTAAGGTTTCTCCTTGCATGTTCAGCCAGAAATGGGTGTTTTGGGGTTCAGTTGAAGTCAGAGAACGTGGGTGGGCAGAGGAGGACCACACACTGCAGCCTGCCTGGGTGGAGAAGAGGAATCTTTGACATCTGAGGAGGAACGCTCAGAAGACCTAAGTTCTTTTCCTTACTCCCTTCAGGTGACAAGGAAGACACTTGTGGAGAATTCCTGCCCTCTCATGTTTAGGAGAACTCATTCTTCCAAGTTACCCGAGAAAGGCCCATCTGAGGGACTTCTCCAGGCCTTGTCCTGAGCAACAAAACGAAACCAGTTGCCATCAGGTTGACGTTGGTCTGTGGTGGCCGCGTGTGCACAGCGTAGAACTGTGCTCTGTAAGCTTTTTAAGACCCTGACTTTTCAGAAGCAGATTCTTGGGCCTTTCCAATGAAGTCATTCTAGGGTTTTGACCCACCAGCCACCCCCACATTTTTTTAGTTGTCAGTTGGGTGAAGTTTTTGATATACGTAAATATCTTTATATTTAAACATTTTTAACATGAACTTCACATATGTGTAAATATTTATATTTAACAGTTTTAACATGTATTTCACATACCATACAATTCATTGGTTTTAAATATATGAAGAAGTGTTGTGTATTGAGTGAAGGTTTAGGGAACAGATCAATTTTCCATTCAGTTGTTCATCCACATTTTGTTTCATCTCATTCACTGCCATCACCATAATGCGGTCTCACCTAGCACACTTCCTCCCCATGTTTTCTGTTTCTTAACCCCTTCTAATCTGTGCCCTTGAGGAAATGCTGCCCTCTTGTTTCCTCCGAGGTTGACTACTCCGAGGCAGGCATCCTCCAGACCTGTCTGTTTGGCTAAAAATTAAGCCCTGGGAGTGGGTTCATTTTCTGGCCTGAAGTCAGTCTGGCCAATAAGCTTGATTTTAAAAATTCTTCTTAATTCCGAGTCTTGTTCCACGTTTTTCTCCTGCTCTAGCCAGGGCCAACCCGTGTGATCCACTTGAGAGCAGTTGGTTGTGGGAGCTGAACACCCTCTAGTTCTTCTCATCTCAGGTCAAGGGGATGGATGTCTGTGGGTTGGTCATGAAGCACTTCGTCCTTAGCAGTACCAGGGACTTCACGCATTGAAAGGATTTGCATTGTCTGTTAATACAGTGAAGGGAATTGAACAAAGGACTGTGCTTAGGCGTGAGACATGAGCGCTCCTCATGTCTCTCCAATGAGGAATTGGTGAGGGGGGGTGGGGATAGAATGGCCTTTTGAAGGGGTCCAATTACTGGTGGGGTAATTCTTCATAGGCTTCCAGGACTACTTCTGGGGCATGGAGGATGGTTTTAAGAAGTAGTTTTCTCTTCAGGATGCTTGGCTTACTTACAAAATTACAAAATTTTACACATCTACATTTTTTTTCCTAAGGGGAAAGGTAAGTTCTTAGCCAAATATTTAATAGTTCTTAGTAGTTTACAGAAGACATTCACAGAATCTTCTCGGCGCCTGATTTGAGAGAAGATGGTTTAAGGGGTTTCTGCAGAGCATTGTTCCTTGTGGCTGGAATCTGAACGGCCCATCTTCACCATCTGTTCACTCCAGCCTCAGATCCCACTGCCTGCCTGTAGCATCTTTCTGTAGGTGTATAATTAATGAGTAAATATGGAGTCGATGTAGCATTTCTCATCATTAGTAAATGAGTTCTGGTACTCAGGGGTCCCCTTACAGATGCTCAGAGATTAGATTTATAAAGATACTGATAGGAAAGGCTGTCTAATGAATTTATAAAGATGCAGGAGTGAAAGGCAATCGTAATGAAATCTAAAGAAAAATAGGGATTCGACTTATGCCAGAAGTGGCCAATGGAGTCATCAGAACAAACCCCGTCTGTCCTCAGTTGGGGACTATGCCCCATTTGTATTAAGGAGCCCTGGTGGCACAACATGCGTCAGCAGGGTGTACTCACCAGCTGCTCTGTGGGAGAGAGATGAGGTTGCCTCTGGGAAGATTCACAGCTTCGGGAGCCTTAGGGGCCAATTCTGCTCTAACCATAAGGCCGTGCGTGGTGAGTTGGAATTGGCTCGTTGACTGTGAGTTGGGTTGGGTTTTGACTCATATTGCCCTTGATAGCGACTCTTGATTTGATTTGAATTTCCTAATTGTATGTCTTTTAGGTGACCATCTTAGAAGCCAAAGACAGAGTTGGTGGCCGAGTGTGGGACGATAAATCTTTTAATGGCATGGCAATTGGAAGAGGAGCTCAGATCGTCAACGGCTGCATTAACAACCCAATAGCGCTAATGTGTGAACAAGTGGGTTTCCTGAAGATTTGTCTTGTAGATAAAGAAAAGTTAGGGTGGTCTCCCTCTGCCTGTGTGTAATAAGAATATGCTACTAAAGCAGATACTGTATCACAACACCAGTAGGACCGCTTGTCCCCTCCTTTCCTCTGCAATAATGCACAATGAATAGTTCTACCTAAAAGGTTTCTTTATGTCCCTGTGTAGACCAATTGCATTTTTATAGTATTTGCAGAACTCTTGATTAGCTCCTGCTTTCGGGGTTACCAGATTGAGCAAGTAAAATGCAGGGTCCTCAGGTAATAGTGGATTTCTGATAAGGAACAAGTTAACTCTTTTATTTAAAAAATATATATTTTTAGTGTGACTCTGTCCAAAATGTTAAATCACTTGTTATAAATGTCCAATGGAGAAACCAGCTCCCACTTACTCTCTCATAGTATGTCAACGTTCCCTCACTAGATACTGATATGAAAGGCTATCATAATGGATTTATAAAGATGCTGATATGAACGGCAATCGTAATGAAAACTAAGGGGAGATGAGTGAGCAGACCCCTCCTTGTAACAGAAACCTTCCTCATTCAGACCTCCACTTGTTGCAAGTGCAGCTTTGCCTTCCACTAATCCCCAGATCCTCAAACTTGGCTCATCATTGGTAATTTCCTGGGGAATCTGGCGACACTACAGATCCTTGGACTCCTCTTCCTAGAGATTCTCAATCATCAGGTGGCAGATGGAGCCCAGAGGTCTGCAGTCTCACCAGGCTCCCAGTTGATTTCAATAACCAGCCACGTTTAGGAACCGTTTGGTCAGTCCAGGTATATTAGAGAAACAAATTCATAAGCACACATGAGTATATAAGGGAGAGGTTTATATACAAGAGGAGTGGAACACTGAGAAAGCATCCCAGCCCAATCCAGTCCAAGCCTACAAGTATGATAGGAGCCCAGATGTCCGATACTAGTCTATAAAGCTGTCTTCAGAGTCATGAGGCACATGCTATGGTGCCAGGACAATTAGAGGCCAGTGGGTGCAGAGTCTTGTGGATCCAGTGGTGGTAGAAGCATCTCAGTGCTGGCAGGGGCCTCTCTGGGGCTTCTCAAGCATCTTAGCATTGGCAGGAGTCTCCATGTGGCCTTTGTGGCTTCAGAGGTCTGGTTTTATCAGGGTGACCCCACGTGGCTTTTCTGGGATGTTTCATAGTGAGTCAGCTTGTCAGTAGAGCAGCTCCAAGGGACTGATTCCTACGTCTCACCTCCAATGGGGGAAATATGGCCAGAGTTCTCAGGAGAAAGCCATGCCCATACAGGTCTCATTGGCTTTCTCCAGACTGAGACTAGACTCGATGCCTACACTCCCAAACCTGAAATTGACACAAGATTCCGTGACTGCTACACCTCTGCACCTTAGTCGGCTACTAGAGACAAAGTCTTAGATCCTGGAGTGGATCGAATTCCTAACTCAGGGACTGCTTATCCTGACAGTTTATTTGTTGTTTATCAGAAATCCACGTGGTACTGGGCATTCTGTATTTTATCTGCCGACCCTATAGTCTCTTTAGAGACTCAGTCGCCTCAAGTCTTCTGAAATGCTTACAGGTCGTAAATTCCATTTCAACTCCTGCTGTGGGTGTTGTACGCCTGTGTGTCCATTCACAAAAGGAGCCATGCAGGAGAGAGGATTTCGAGGCGAGAAGATGGTGGATAATGCCCAGTGTCTGAAACCATCAGAAATGTAGGCTAAAAAGCTCTTGGGGGGCCTGCAGCGTAGAGGCTGTTGCCGTGGCCCGTATATTCTGATAAAATTGCATCCAGGGGATTCCGTGCCCTTTCTACACGGCCTGGTTTTATCAGCATTCACGCGAGGAGTGAAGTCAGCCTTCTTTTTGAGGGGTCCAGGCTAACATTCTCCATGAGAGCCCTGTCTTCATGTCAGCCTAGAACCTGTAAACATTTTTTTTCCAGGGACCAATGTTCACCTTTCTTATTCTTATTATCTTTGAAGCTTGGCATCAGCATGCATAAATTTGGAGAGAGATGTGACTTAATTCAGGAAGGTGGAAGGATAACTGACCCCACTATTGACAAGCGCATGGATTTTCATTTTAATGCTCTCTTGGACGTTGTCTCTGAGTGGAGGAAGGATAAGACTCAGCACCAAGATGTCCCGTTAGGAGGTATGGGGAGAACGGGGTTCTGACGGTCCACCGCAGTCTCACTCCACCCTCAGCTTGGCGCCCCACAGTTCCACCACCCGCCCGCAGGGAGCGTGGTCTTTTTGAGCATTCCATCTGCATGGAGCAGGGTCCCAGCTTATGTCCGGGTGATAGGCAGAGGGGAGCTCACGGCTGGTGTTTGTGTGTGGGTGTGCATGCACACAGACCTTTCACTGACACATTTGCTGGCGTCTTTCAGAGTTTTAAGTGTTCAATTGGAAGTTTCCCACAAGAGCTTACTTTCAAAGAAATGTGCTAAACCCAAGCGAATGACTCACCGGTTGCCCTAGAGCAGGGGTTCTCAAGCTTTTTAAACGGGGCCACTTTACTGTCCCTCGGACTGTTGGCGGGCCAGACTATAGTTTAAAAAATAAAAAACCAAAAGTGAACAAATTCACTGCGGGCCTGGGATGAGTCCGCTGCTAAGCAGGCTAGGCCTGAGGGCCGTAGTTTGAGGACGCCTGTCCTAGACCCAGGCCACCCCACGTGTGCAGAACAGAGCTGCGCCCCATGGGGTGTGCAAGGCCGGTCCCCCGGCCGTCTCTGGGTGAATTTGAGCCACCGACCTTTCAGGTTGGATTGGGGAACTTAACATTTTTCACACCACCAGGGGCGCCTGTGAGAAGTGATCCCCAGATTTAGGAATGATGACATTCCTGGGTTACTACTCACTGGGCAGACTTCTTATCTTTGTGGGTGGGGGGGGCTCTTTTGGAGGGGACAGGGGCAGCAGATGAATGTTTTCCCCGTATATTTTGTTTAAGAATGCAAGAATGGAAGCCATGATCCAAGAATGTTAATGCATCAAATCTATAGGCTTTGCACTTTGGGGAGGGGCACAGAATAGCTCATTAGAAAACGTGTTTGCTTATTTGTATGAAGAGGCCACCCAGCTCTTTTACTGTATTGATTATTAAGTTGAACTTTTACTAGTAATTCCTATGATCTGGGTGTATTCACTTGGCATTCTTAAGAGCATGCCTGGGTTTCGTCAAGTGTGAACATATGAACCCAACAGGCAAGATAATAATTTGTGAATGTTGGCACTTCATCTCCCAGCTGTGAACTTGCTTTCACGGTGTATTATTTCCCTGTAAGGGTTTTGCCTTTATGTCTTTGTGCCCCTAGAACAAATGCATACCACAAGCGGTGGACTTACTGAGCAGAAAAGTGTAGGAAGCTCAAGGTTCAAGTTCAGGGCGGTGGCAGACAGGAAGGCGGGCTCTTACAGGCTCTGGAGGAACTGATTTGCATTTTGTGGAGATGGCAAACCCCACCACCTCTCGCAGAGGGGTGAAGAGTGGCACCTTCCATCGTGTTGGCTTTTGTGTCTGCTCTCCTTGTACACAAACCCTAACCAAGTTCACTGCCATTGAATCGATTCTGACTCAGAGTGACTGCGTTAGGCTAGGTTGTCCAGCGAAACAAAAATAGTGACACTCATGTATTATGTACATATGAAAGCACTTTATGTCAAGAGTTCATTTTCTACCACGAAGGCAATCCTGCCCAGTCCAGTTCAAGACCATGGGTCTGATGCTAGCCAGGGTGCCTCTTTTCAGACTCATGTCGCTGCAGGCTGACCATGTGGGAAGGTGAAGCAGGAAGCAGGGAGACCGCAGGCTGGTGAATGTAGAGCCCAATGGATCCAGGGTCAGTGGGAGCATGACAGGGTGCTGACAGGTCAGGGTCCTGTAGCCCACATCGAGCCATCCCTGGAGGCAGACAGAGCCCCAGTGAGGAAGAAGGCCAAGGCCCCAAGAAGGGAATTCCCATTCTCTCTTACAAAAGCGCCCCCCCCCCAACCCCAAGGAGGGATCGTCCAGCTGTGACCTTCATGGATTGAACACTACCCCACATTTTCACATAAAAGCTAACTGCCACAGTAGAACTATGCTGATGTCGCCTGTGGGTTTCCCAGGCTGTAAATCTTTACAATAGCCCAGCTGCCTCTTACTTTGAAGCCGCCAATGGGTTTGAACCACCGACCTGGCAGCTTGTGGCCCAAGGAGTAACCCACCATGCCACCAGAGCTGCGTCCTTACTTGTAAGGAAATTCCTTTATCTCTTAACTCCTCTTCCACGAACTCCGTGAAGCCCCTTTGTATCTGATGGGTCTACAGCACACCTCACCTGGATTTAGCCTCCTTGGTGGAATAAAGGGCAGCCCCTTTCCAGACAAAGTGACGTGGGTGCGTGATCCAGCACATCTGTCGAGGGGACGTAATTCAATTCACAGCAGGCTTTCAGTTCTCGTTCTCAATACGCACAGCTCTGAGGGGGCTGGGCATCTCAGCAGCAGGGGCTCTTCTTTTATTTCTTGTGCCCTCTGCCCTTCCCACTTTCAGCCACCCTCCTGTCATCACCCCCGGGGAGTGTTGGGTTTTTAGGAGCTGGTATGGGTGGACAGTGTGGGGGCCAGCGGAGGAGAGGAAGGCCTCTGATAAGATGGGCTGACACTGGGCTCAGCCATAAGGAGGATGGTGCAGAGGGCGCAGGACGGGCGGGCTATGTCCTGGTGCAGAGGGACGGGGTCCCTCTGAGTCGGAACCGACTCTGTAGCATCTACAGCAACAGCAGCAGCAGTACCACGTGGGCTGACTGGGATCCAGACATTGCCCGTGGGCCCTGCCTGGGCATCGAGTTCCCAAATCCTCCCAGTGGAGAGCCTTGCCGTCTGTTCTCAGAATTTGCAGGTGTTGAATCTGTGTGTGTGTGTGTGTGTGTGTGTGTGTGTGCGCACACTGTGCCTCCCCAGGGGAAACCCATCCCTGCTTTGGCACGTCCCATCTGTGTGTCGGCCCCGAGCCTCGTTTTTTTAAAAAACTCCTAGGGGGAGAGTCACCCGACCTTAAAGATCTCTGTAGTGGTACGTTTTCAGGGAGCTTTATTTAACTTGAGTGAGTGACTATCTCTCTTTATAAGCAGGTTGAAGTTAGATACTGACCGGCAGTACTTCGGATGTGGGAGATCTCATAGCTGAGAAAACCGAAGTATAAGTATTAAGGCTGCTGTTTGTAGTTGGTTTCATTGTGCTTTCCCACAAGGTCACTGGATCAAAGCCCCCGGCGGCTGCTCAGGAGGAAGCTTTGTCAATCCGCTTCTGTAAGGAGGGCGGCCTGGGAAACCCTGCAGCCCAGTTCTGCCCAGTTGCCTCCAGGGCAAGGGGGTTAGAGGGCATTCACCAACGATGGATGCTAAATTATTCACTCACCTAAAAGTCACCCCAACGTCTGTTTACACTGAATTTTATATGCTTTTTTGGTCATCTTGGCTCTCACCCTCCCCAAAACCTGTCCCCAAATTTAAGGCTGCATATTAGGAGGGAGCAGTGGACTGGGATTGTGCCTAAGGGGCCCTAAAGTGACAGCAAAGACCAGAGGTCCATAGCCCCCATTCCAGCCCCTATTCCAGAGGGCCTTGGCCACAGATCGATGACGAGACTGCCTGAGAATGGAACATTTCCATGAGACGCTGGGGTTGCCAGTGAAATGATGAGGTTACAAAGAGGTGACCTGTATGAGCAGGATGCTGACAGTCAGTCCCTCAGCCAGGAGGCTGGCTCCAGAGCAGGCACTTTAAAAGCCACAGAGGATGGAGGAGCGTCGTCGTGGTGACACAGGGTTCGTGTATGCAGCTCAAAGCCTCGAATTAATGGATTAGCTGAGCGCTCAGCTCCTCACAGGCAGTGATTTCTGCCCAGACTTGCACGGCCCGGGTGGGGGTGGACTCCAGATGCTGGGTGGGCTTGGAGCGGGGCTTAGGGGAGGAGGAGGGGAGAGGTTGAAATGATTAACCACAGAGTTGGAGCTGATGAAGAAGGGGTTCTGCTGCCGGGAGCGAAGTCTGGACTGGGCAGGGAGTAGGACTAGAGAGGCCTGGGTTGCATAGGCAAGGCTGCTGTTTGTAGTTGGCATTGAGTGGATTCTGACTCAGAGCAACTCCACGTGATGGGGTCCAACCGCCCCGTGGGGTTTCTTGGGCGGGAATGTTTCCAGAAAGAGAGGGCCAGGTCTTTGTCCCTCGGAGCCCATGGGTGGGCTCAAGCCATTAGCCGAGTCCTTGACCTTTGAGCCGCTGGTGCTTCAAATGTAGACCACTCAGTTCGTTGCCCTCGGTTGTTTCTGACACGGGTCGACCCTGCAGGACAGGGTAAAACAGCCACTGGGGGTTCCCGAGACCAGAACTCGCTGCCTCCGTGAGCTGGTGGTTTCAAACTGCGGACCTTGCAGTCAGCAACCCACGTGCTGGCTCCAGGAAGCTCACAATTGAGGGGATTGAATGAGGCAGAGGGTTGACAGGGAGAAGTTCCTTATTGAAAAATTCTTGTTGGGGAGAGAGAATGACCAAGTAGCTGGAGTGTAGAGGCTCCTAGTCAGGGGGAGATGTTGAAGCCAGAAAGCAGCTTGAACATGGATGGGACGTGGAGGTGCTGGAAAAGGCACGTGGCCCTGTCTCTGAGTGTGGGAGTGGAGTACTTTTTCTGGTTCTCGCCCGAGAGAAGGCACAACACCTCTCAACAGTGCAGAATGGAGCCCAGTGAGCCGTGTTCCCCTTTTAATGGCATTTTACTTCCCGAGAGAAGTCAGCCTCGCCACAGGGCCCCCGGAGCCTTCTCGAGAAAGGGCCCCCTCCCCTCCCTCCAAAGGGTGTGGTTTTATGGGGAAGGCTGAAGGCTTGGGGAAAGCAACTGGAGACTACTGTTCAAGCTGCCTATTTTTGTGTGTGCTTTCTTCTGTTACATGCCCACTGCAGAAAAGATCGAGGAGATCTACAAAGCGTTCACTAAGGAGTCTGGTATCCAGTTCAGTGAGCTGGAAGAACAGGTGCTTCAGTTCCACCTCGGTAACCTGGAATATGCCTGTGGCAGCAACCTCCATCAGGTGCGCACTTGATGGTTTGTGTGTGTGTGTCCTGTCTGTGTGCCTGTCTCTCCCCTCCCCCCCCCCAAATATTGAACTCGGCCTGCTGTAGTAACACAAGAAATCAGGTCTCCGCTGCTTCGAGCATGGAGAGTACCACTTGAGAACTTCGTAAGCGAACAGTGCCCTTTTCATTGGCAGTGGAATCCCTTCACTGAAGGACTGCCCGTGAGTGAGCTCATTACTGAAACGGGAGAAAGGAGGGCTCTTGGGGTGAATCAGGCGCTGGTTGGAGACCTTGTGCTTTTACCATGCGTCTTCCCCAGCCCTCCCTCGAGGTGTTGTTCCTGGGGATGGGGACCCTGCTTCTGGCCTGTTTTTTCACGGAAGTAGACTTAAGCGAGTCTGCCTCCTGTCTCGGACCCTGCGCCAGTGACTCAAGTGTTGTATATTTCACATGGAACCTCCGCAGGGATTCCTGACTTGGTTTTGTCCTTTCTGGGGCCTCCCGCTTCCATCCCCGTCCTGCCTGGTGATTAGAACGGTACACTGCTTTCCGAACGGGACTGGTTTTGGCTCATTGCTGCTTTGTCTCCATGTGGGAAACGGTTGGTGGGTGTACCTGTGTGTGGAGTCATCATCGCATTCCGTTCCGCTCCCAGAGCACATTCACGTGTTGGAGAATAAAACTCCCTCCCCCAACTCCCGTCCAGGCGGCGCCCTCCTGATGGCCAAGGTGTTCTCATCCCATGGCAGGCTTTCTGGGAGACGTTGTACGTGAAGTCGGAACCGTCAGTGCCCTGGTTTAGTTGACATCGGGAGGTCAGATGTCGTAGCATGTAGTGCGGGGACTACCTGTCTGCACTCCAAAGAAAACATGGAGCTTCCAACTCCTCTCTAGCATCGTTGGCCTCCTCTAGAGTAAGGATTGTGACCTGATGTGTGTGGCCTAGCAGTGAGTGGGTGATTACGGACCATAGGGTGGACTTTGGACTTTTTCTAACACAGGTTGCACATAGTTTGGGTGTGTAACTTCAAGGCGCCATACATGCAGACTGGGGCGGGGGGGTACCATTTGTTCTACAGTGGGCGTCTGGAAGGTGGAGTTACTGTGCTCAGAGGGTTGGAGAATTGAGTCCACCCAGAGGCATCCTGGAAGACAGGCGTGGCGGTCTGTTTTTAAAAAAACCAGCCATGGGAGACCCAGTGGAGCGCAGTTCTGTTCTGTGGCTCGACAGTGAATTTTCATGTGGGGGTCTGAGGCCTCTCCCTCCCATTGGCCGTGACGGGGTTGCCTGGCTTGGCCTTTGCTCTGTCTCCTTCTTTAAGACTTCGCCTTGTGTTGGGCAGCCCTGCGTGCCCTTTCTCAGCGAGAGCCCCTGGGCTGACCCCAGGGCATAGACTCAAAGCGGTGTGCCCGCTGGCTTCCCAGCCTCTCCCCTTGTCCCCCAGGTGTCTGCCCGCTCCTGGGACCACAACGAATTCTTCGCTCAGTTTGCTGGTGACCACACGCTCCTGAATCCAGGCTACTCGGTCATCATCGAGAAGTTGGCAGAAGGACTAGACATCCGGCTCCAGGCTCCAGTGAGTGCTCTGTTTGCGGAGGGCGCCCGGCCTGCGGGGAGGCGAGCGGGTGCTGCTGGGCTCCTCCAGGGCCCACAGGGACTGGGGGCAAATAGGAGTGCAAGAGCAGGAACAGATGCAGCCTGTGGTCAGAGCATTTTCTGGGTCAGCCGAACAGGGAGCCGCTGCTGCTTGGGGACAGTAGTAATTCAATACTCAAGGGCATTGTCCTCCAGCGAAGGACCTCTGGTAGCGGTCACTTGTTGGGCTGCTACCGCAGGTCGGAAGTTCAAAAGCAGCAGCCACTCCTCAGGAGAAAGAGGAGGCAGCCTGCTTCCATAAAGATTCACAGCCTCAGAAACTGTCTCCGGTGTCCCCGAGTCCATATGGACTAGAGGGTAGTGGAAAGTCGCATTTACAGGTGGAGGAGTCCTGCCACCTGCCAAGAATTACAGTCTTGCAAATCCACACGGCCAGCTCGACCGTGTCTCCCAGTGTTGCTGTCATTGGCATTGACCCCACAGCAATGAGTTTGGTCTGGCTGTGGTTTTACCCTGAAACCAACACACCTCGCTCACCATCTCCCTGGCTCCTCACGGTTACATGCACTGGTATTTATTTATTTTTCTTTCACATCTTTGTCCATGTGCCCGTGCATGGTGCACCACTGTAGTGGAAAAGATGAACTTCCCATATAATTGATGCAGCACTGTGTTAAAGGAGATTTTTTTTTCCCTGTCCGGTTGTGGGGTGTGTACATCCTGACATCCCAGTGCTCCTCCCCTCATTGATGTTCTTCTCCCTGCGGCCTGGCTCTCTGACACACGGAGAGAAGCCCCCCACCCCGAAGCCTGAGAGAGACAAGCTCAAGGTCGAGTTGGATCCCAGAGCCTCGTTTTCTCTCTCATCACTGTCTTTCATCGGCAGGTGCAGAGTATTGACTATTCAGGAGACGAGGTGCGAGTCACCACGACAGATGGCCTGGCATACACTGCACAGAAGGTAACCGCTGGCATTCCGCCAGCCTAGAACTCCCTGCTTCCAAAGGCCGGGGGTAAAGGGGAAACAGGCATTGCCACCTGGAAGCCTCACTTGTGTTGGGCAGTCTGCCCGGAGTCTTGCGTGGTTTCTCATAAGCTGGGGGTTTCCACCTCATTCTGTGCGACTGTGCACGTAGAAGGAAGCTCTGGTGGCAGAGTGGTTCGGCGTTGGGCTGCAGTCCAAAGGTCGGCGGTTTGAAGTTACCAGTGGCTCCACAGGAGAAAAGATAGGACTGTCTGCTCCCACAAAGAGTCAATGTCTCAGGAACTTGGCAGAGGCCCTTCTACCCTGCCCTGGAGTCGCTGTGACTCAGTAGCAGTGAGTTCGGTGTGGTGCAAATCTGACTTAATTAAGCAAGCTCTTTGTTGATCCAGGAGCTCCTGGGTGCTGCACGCGACTCGGCTCTGTGACTAACTGGCCAGTCAGCAGTGAGAGTCCACCGGGCAGCGCTGCCTTGGAAGAAATGCCTTGTCAACACTGGCCATTGCAAACCCTTTGAAAACCCCTATAGCACACCCATGAGCGAGAATTGACTCCACAGAAGTTTTGGGGTTTGGGGTAACATTTGGCGCCGTGTTTCCCAAAGTGGGTGCCACAGTCACGTCACTCCTGAGAATCGAAAAAGAAAAGAAATTTCCTGTCTAAATAAATGGTAGACTGCATCCTTCTCTTGGGAGTAAATCTTCCTCTGTCGGTTAAGAGAAATAAATCAGTTGCTGTCCAGCCGGTCTCAGCTCACGGCGAGCTTGCGTGAGGGCAGGGAGCTGCCCCACAGCACTTCCCAGGCTGAGACTCTGTCCGGAAGCCAGCGGCCTCATCTCCCACAGAGGCCATCTGTGTTGTCCCTCCACAGCTCCCGGCAGTAAGCGCTGTACTGGAGCCCCGGAGAAGTCCTGCAGGGAAGAAACCCATGTTGCAATACGTCACTGTCCTGTCACTGCTTGTTTGCCTTCTTTGCTTTCTTACCCTGGGACCCCTTGTCACACCAAGAAAGATCCGTGCTTTCATTGAGAAACCATTAAAGCCGTACGTTTTCAATATCAAGATTCACATGTTTTCTGAACCACTTTGGTGAGTAGGCAGGGAAGTAACCGGGGGAACCCCAGTAACCGAAACCAGACTGGCGTTTATTTTTCTGCTGGAGAACAAGTGGGGAGGAGCCAGGAGTGGAGGAGATTTCATCCATCCCAAACATTGCTGTGGATTCTGAAATCATTGCTAGAAAGAATTGATCAACAGTCCCTAGCACCTAGACAGGCTGCTTCATATTTTTTCATTCACGTATTACTATAATATATATGTGTAAGTATGTATATATAGAAATTATGATACCACCAGCTTTACTTATTTTTTTTAATTTTTTTGGGGGGGGGCATCACTGCCCTGGTGGGAGTAGGAAGCCCAGCCTTGTTCCTAGAGAGCTGCAGCTGGATTTGAACCGTCAACCCTGTGGGCCGCAGTCCTGCACACAACCAGTGTGCCACCAGGACTCAGCCAATTTTTTTTCTATATTGTGAAATAATTCTTTTGGGGGGGGGCATCACTGCCCTCTGGTGGTTGTGGGAGCTGCCCAGCCTTGCTCCTGGAGAGCTGCTGCTGGATTTGAACTGCCAAGCCCGTGGGCCGCGGTCCTGCACTCAACCACTACACCACCGGGGCTCAGCCCACGAAATAATTCTTTTAAAAATCATTTTATTGGGGGCTCACACAACTCTCATCACAATCCATACATCTATTACATGCAAACCACATTTGTACATGTGTTGCCATCACCTTTCTTGAAAGACCCTCCTCCTATTTAAGCCCTTGGTATCAGCTCCTCCTATTTCCCCTCCCTCCCCATATTACTGTATTTTGATGAGTTGGGTGGGATGCAGTGTTATTTCTTGGTTATGTAATGCCTGTCTGACCCTGTTCCCTGATAAGCCCATGGAAGCAGAGGCCTGCGTGTCCAGGAGGGACGTTGGGGTGCAGAGGGTGAGTTCAGGAATGTGGGTGCTGTGTCTAGGGCGCTTCCCCTGGCTGCACTTCAGACTCACCCAGAAGGTGCTTTACAAGAAAGGTCGCAAAGCCGCGCCCCACCCCCTAGCCATACTGAGCTGCTCAGCTGTGCTTTCAGAGTTTTCCCACGGGACCCCACTGTCACAGCAGTGGAGACCCATGAGGCTGAGCAGTGTCTTTACCCTCAAGCCCTCAGATGCGAGCCAGGCTAATATCCAACGTGCTTCCTATGTTGGTTAAGAAACAAAGTCAATGCTACCGTCTAAAATGAAAAGGCAGCAGATGGTTGGCTCCTGGCAGTCCATGGCTGGCTGGCTAGGCCTCCCCCATTGAGCGCCCCTCTCCTGCGCCCCAGCGGACACCCATGCTCGTCTCTGTTGATTTCTTGCTCACTGGGTGAGCTGCAGGCTGGGTATGCTTCCAGGCCAGGCCGTGAAGCCTTTGAAGCACAGGTCTTTCTTCCAGTTAGTGAACACAGACCCCAACTGCTGGGAGATATCCCAGCATCTGGAGGGATTCCCGCCCTGACCTGATTGCCCACAGGTCTTTGGGCTGCTGCTTCAGACAGCGTGCTGGTGTTCCTTGCCTGGGGTGTGTGGACACGTGTGTCCCTATGTTCTCGTGCTTTGGGAAGCTGTTTTGGTTTTTTTTAATGCACATTTTTATTTCTTTCCAGTTATCACCTATCTAATAGGGCCACAGCTCTCTTCCTGTTTTTCTCTTTTCCATTTATGGTAACCAGATCAGCTTCTTAGGAATGGAAACTGTAAAACGTTCATGCAGTTTCTTGCAGTTGTAATAATCTACCGTTTTGTAAGGTGCTGTAGGAAGCATATACCTGTATGTGTGAACAGTTGGACTTTAAACCCCTTAGTTTGACATATTCACCTCAGTTCTTTTGTGTGTGTGTGTGTGTGTGTGTGTGTGTGTGTGTGTGTGTGTGTGCATCACTGCCTCTGGTGTTCGTGGGTGCTACCCAGTGCCGCTCCTGAGAGCCGCCGTTGGATTTGAACCGCCAAGCCTGCGGGCCGCAGTCCTGCACTCAACCACTTATGCCACCAGGGCTCAGCCCTCACCTCAGTTCTTTGAAGTTCGGATAAATGCGACATTCATAGTTGGTGGTCATACATGGCAAAGTGTCAGGAACGATCCACCCATCGTTTACATCTCGATGGTCCCTTTAAGACACAGCTTTTCAGAATTGGGATCACAAATACATCTTCACGTAATCATTCAGAACCTTTCTGGAGATTTTCAAAACCCAGAGCCCACGACCCCTTTTCTCTATGCATTGCTGCTACTGCTCAACCAGGCATCCTGGTGCAGTGAACGACCTGTGTGCCAGCCTGGTTCCCCCGTCCTCCCCCGCCAGTGTCCCACCACTGGCTTTTACAGTCTTATCAGTGACAACAAAGAAGAACGCTCTTCAGGTGCCGGGACTTTGTGGACTCTAGCCCACCGGACAGCCAGAGTGTGGGACTGAGTTACAAGGTGTGTGTGTGGGGGTGTCATCTGAGAATTCTCTCCCACAGGTTCTAGTCACCATTCCCCTGGCTCTCCTGCAGAAAGGGGCCATCCAGTTTCACCCGTCGCTGTCAGAGAAGAAGATGAAGGCCATCAACAGTTTAGGGGCCGGCATCATTGAAAAGGTGACTTGACCTTTGTGTAGCTTCAGAGTGGAAGGGATGGAGGGCAGGAGGCAGGAGTTTCTCTAACTTCGGCTCTTGAGGGACGGGTGGGTGAGTTGGGAATGCAGAGACAACATGAAAGTTTCCCCTCCCACAGTTGGGACAACTGTTCTGAGGACGGTAAAAAGGTGTTAACAGAAGCAAAGCAGGAGAGAGGTGGTGGTTTGTCAGTCAGGGAGCACACCTGCCCACGCCTCCCCTTCACTCAGGACTGCCGCCAGGGCAGCCAGCGTTTTACTGCCTCTGCTTTAGCACATCGGGGGGCACATTCTGCCTGGGCTGCGTGAGTTCCTAGTAAACCTAGGGCCAGGGGATTTCCTCTTGGGGACAAACGTTGCCCAGAGCCAGTGCCATCAGCTGTGCGCTGCATCTTCAACTCACCAGTACGTCACGCGTGTCCTCCCTTTTGTCTCGGGGCGGGCGGGGGGGGGAGGCTGGCTGGCGGCATGGAAAGCAAGATGGTCACCCATATCAAAGGGGCCACGCAGAGAGGGGAAAGGGAGTCGCTGGGAGGTTCTCTTGAAAGTCCTGGCCATGCGCTTGGCGTAGAGCGTCAGGGAAGTCGTGTGCGTCTGATGGAAGAAGCCCTCTTACCCGCCACTCTTTTGCTTACTTTTCAGATCGCCTTGCAGTTTCCCTGCAGATTCTGGGACAGTAAAGTGCAAGGGGCTGACTTCTTCGGCCACGTCCCTCCGAGCCCCAGCAAGCGAGGGCTTTTTGCCGTGTTCTACGACATGGATCCCCAGGTAAGGTGGCGGGTGAGATGGGATCTGAACAACCTGGTCACCGGGTAGAAGTTTGAGGGAGAGGGGGTGTTGCTTCAGTGTCAGGCTCCAGGGCCAGTGGAGATACTACAAGCTTCCCGTATGTTTTGATTTCTGGAAGAAACAGGGGCTGGCACAGCTGCCCTCTAGAAACATCGAAGCCAAACCAAGGTCATTGCCCTCAAGTGCATCCTGGTTCACAGCAATCCCAGAGGACAGGATAGAACTGTCCCTGTGGGGTTCCAAGGAGGGAGTAGAAAGCACCGTCTTTCTCTCAGAGAACAGTTGCTGGTTTTGAACTGCTGACTTGTCAGACTGCAGCCCATTGCATAACCACTGTGCCACCAGGACTCCCATTACACACACGTCGCTCTGTTGGAAATGAACTGGGTGCTGGGGACACTGTTATTCCGGACTGGTAGAGGAAATTCCTCTAGGGCAGACTCGGTGGCAGCACAGTAAATAAACGGCACTGGAGGTTCACTTGGGAGCACTAGTGACCGCGTGGCCATCCGTCTGTCTGTCTCTGAGCTTCAAGGTAGCAGCTCCGAGGAAGAAAGACTGGGCTTTTCACTCCCCCAAAACAGTTAGCATCTTGGAAAGCCGCAAGGCAGCTCACAGAGACGGTCCTACCCCGTCTTTTGGGGTTGCTGTGAGTCTGGATGGCTTGATGGCCCCGAGTTTGGCTTTTGTTTTATGACTAGAGTGTTTTGAAGCCTGTTAAGCGGCCCATAGTGGAACAAGACAGGGTCGAGTTGAGGGACCAGCAGAAGAGAGATGAAGAGGAAGGGTGTGCTCAGGGCTGGGAAACCAAGGTCATTGCCCTGCTGACAGTGTCAGTGCCTTGGGAGGAATATCATCAAAACTGCCTCTCTTTGGTCTCCCATTTCCCACAACCTTAGTCTTAAGAACGTACCCGGGGAAACCAAAGGCACCATAACCATATGAGTAATGGAAGAGCATACTTATTTACATGTTGCTGTGTGTGCACGCATGCACGTGTGTGCATATTTTCAATGAACGTTTGCACACAAGCTCCCTTTGACCAAAGTCTATCCATATTATCCAGTGATGGCCAGCACATTTTCCATGCTGCGCTCACCCTCTCCTGAGCTCCCTTTGAGCGAGGTCTGTGTTCCAGTAGTCTCATGGCCTGGGACCCTTCCCCCTAGAGCCGTGCAGTTGTGATACTGTTCACCTTTTCATCCTATGCAGATGCCTTAAAAGTCTTGCAGTATCCATGGGGAATGCTTTCTCTTCATGAACTAGTCCATGAGTTAGCTCAAAGGCATTGTGTTAGTTGGGTAGACTAGAGAAACAAATTCATAAATCTGCATATGTACATAAGATAAAGTGACCAGATTTAAGCGGGACACCATTGAATGGGGGTGGGCGTGGGGGATGTTCTTGATTGAAAATTGGATCTATATGGAACAACAAAAATTTTCATAGAGCGCAAAAAATAGTTTTGTAATATATTTTAATTTTAAAATGCCACGGGGTGTTGTTAAATTGTTAAAAAGCGGGATGTCTGGGCACTTTAATATAAGAGAAAGTTTAACATAAAGGGCAGTTGTACATTAAGAAAACATCTCAGTCCAGTCCAATTTCTCAAGTCCGATATTAGTCCATATGTCCACCAGCAATGTGCAAAGTCCTTCAGACTCATGAAACATATGCAATGACACCAAATGCAGGACGATCGCAAGCCAGTGGGTAGAAAGTCTTTGGATCCAGGGGTGTTGTAAGCATCTCAGCGCTGGCAGGGGTCTCCACGTGGCTTCTCTCGGTCCAGGTTTCTGGCTGCATCAGAGTCGGTCCATGTGGCTTCTCTCAGGAATGTCTCCCAGGGAGCCAGCCCTGTCAGCTGAGTCTCTAGACAGTGAGCTTCGTCAGTAGAGCGTCTCCCAGGAGTGAGCCAAGAGAGATTAGTGTCTCTGCCTCCAAGAAGGAATGACCACATTTCCTGGAATTCTCAGGAGAAGGCCAC
>PVJH01035404.1:0-19705 GCA_004026705.1 Nesogale talazaci
TGGGTGTCAGCATTAATTTTAACACTGGATCAGAGATTTAAACTGTATCAGAGTTCTCTAGCTATTTCTCATCTTTGTTTTCCTTGGCTCATCCTTGTCATTCCTCCAGGAAAGGCAGGGTAGAGGAGAGATAAAAAACAGCGATTTAAGAGTTGGCCTGCCCAGGTTTGAGTCTTTAGTTCTAAAGGTATTTGTTGTGACATTGGAAAATTTTCAACTGTTTCCTCATCTGCATAATGATATTAATATTAAAATCTACCTCAAAGAATTATTTGGAGGAGTCAATGGATGATCATTATATAGAATAAAAAGTTTGAATATTCTGTACATGTTATCAATATCTCTCACAGAAGCTAGAACTTCTCCAAAATGTAAATACCTCCTACTGATATATCCGATACTTCTTTTAATGGTTAGGTAAGTGTTAGACTGCTAACCATAGGGCCTGACATTCCCACGCATCATTCAGTCTGTGGGAGGAAAATACGGTTGTCTGCTTCCATAGAGATTTACAGCTTTGGGAAAACTACACAGGGTCTCTGTGAGTCAGAATAGACATATCGGAAGCAGTTATGTTACTCAAAGGGGTCCTGCTGGTGTGCTCCATGAGTACCTTGTGCCATCTTCCATTTCTTAGCGGCCTCATGGTTCATCTACTGGAGACAAGAACGCTTGTAACTTTTTCTGTGGGTTAGGTTCTCCCTTGTTTGCTGCAAAGCTAATACATACTTCAAACCCACCACTCTATGGGAGGAAAAGATGATGTTGCCCACTCCAGCCAAGAGTTAGTCATGGAACCCTTGTGTGGAGTCACTAGGAGTTGACTTTGACTTTAGGACTGTGGGTATTATCATCTCAGATAATGCTCTATTGCGGTGGTCAAACGTTGATCCCTTTAAAAAGAAAAATCATGCTGTTCCTGAGAGCTGTGCTGCAGCTTCTGGGTTGACACAGAGTTAATAAGAAAGCTACTATAATGGATTCAAGATGGGCATGATATGTATTTCCCCACCCCCCATCAATACTTTCACTTGCTCTTCCACCATCATCTGTCCTTAGAATCTCCACTCAAGTTACACCAGTGTCCTGTCTGTTCTTGAGTGTACCACACAAGCTCCGACCTAGGGGCACTGCGCACAGTGATCTCCCATGTATATCTGCAGATCGCACTCCCGCTCTCTTCGACTTTCTTCATTTTTTTTAAAAAAGCTTAAGCAATGCCATATTACTGAGGCATTTCCTGGGTTTTGTCTAACACACTCTCTCTTCTCTTTTGTTCTGCTTAATTGTTCTACATTGCTTGCACCAAATGACATATTCCATATTTACTAGCACATTTATTCATCCTCTATCTTCCTCTATGAGAGGACAAGGGAGTTTGCTCTGCTTGTTTTCACTGCACAGTGCCCAGCACATAGGAGTTTCTCAGCAGAGGCTTATTGAAATTCACAACCCAATAATGGAAAATATTGTGGACATTTTGTATTTCATAGTTTAGGGCAAAGTAGGGATGTTGATTTAGTAAGAATCAAGTACAAAAGGAAAACTCAGAGGTGATCTTTCTTGGTCCAGTTTGAGTCATGCAGCAGGCCAAGGTCCAGGGTCACATCATAGCACTACAGCCTTCTGTGTACAGAACAGAAGGACAGGAAAACATTCCAGAGCATGGAGACAGTGCTAAGCAGATACAACAGTAGATGCTGAATGAAGAGCATACAGCCCCTTTTCTCTAAGTGCACTGCATATAGTAATTTCATCTTTTCCCCCTCTCGTTTTGAATTTAGGAGGGCAAGACCATCTTATCCCAGAGAAGCCCTTTATGCATTTACCGGAAAGAAGATCACTTCTACCTTATCCTACAATCAGGCAGCACGTGTTTACTGAGTAATGATTGCCTGCCAACAGCATGCAGGTAGTACCCTGTGATGTATAGAGATAGACATTCAAAGTAAAGAAATAGATCTGGTAGTCATTTACTTCCTGGGGAGAGAGGAGCTGCTGAAAGCAGATGAGCTCCCTAAGAAGAGGTGGAGAAGGGGCAGGGTTGTTATCCACATTCTCAGGAGACTCCTCTAAAGAGAAGTGGGTTGGAGAAGATCAGCCAGAAGAGCGACAACAGACTAGGGAGCCTGATTCTGTATGGGACTGGGCACTGGGCCAGACATATAGAAGAAAGAGCCTCTTTTACCAGCACATACATGAAAGAGACAGTCCAGCCTATAAATGCAAGTACTTAGAGGGCAGTGTTTCTATTTTCTTGCTCTGTGGCTTCAGCTTCTGTTTCTTCAGTAATCTTAGATGGGATTCACATCAATAATAAAAACAAAACACCATCAGTTCTCAATGTATGCACATTAGCTGTTAATGGTTGTGAAGAAACAAGACCAATGTCCCTTTTCTCCAAAGGGGGGAGGGGGCGCAGATGGTACAGGTGTAGGTTCCCTTCCTTGTGTGCTCTGGGTTAGAGTCAGTTAGCTGAGCAAGCCTCTGTGAGACAAGTTAAGTGCTCTGGGAGAGATCCATAAACCCTATCATTTCCAAAATGCATGGTGCCTCTCTGGATATTGAAGCACACTGAGTTCTTGAAGCTTAAGAACAAAATTGACAGTTAAAAATGATTGACAATTACCAATAGATTAAATATATATATATGTATACACATATAGTATGCACCCTGAGTAAATTGCTCCAACTTTAATTTCTTAGATACCTTATAATTCATCTGCTATAGATGAAACTTTGTGTAAATTTTTTCAAGAGAAATTATGAGGACAACGTAAGCCTGACTAATTCAGATGCTTGCTTGGTACTTTCATCACATGATGTGTATTTAGTTAACATTGCTGTGTCCTATCCATCCCCCATACCCACAGCAAATTTGCTCATTGACCTAGATGTGTTAAATACAACAGGATAAAAAAAAGGCACCTTCTTTGAACCTAAAACTGCTTCTAACTACCAAGGGAGGGTAGAAGAGTCAAGACGGCACTGTGGGTAAATGCTGGATACCTAACATCAAGGTTGACTGTTCAAACCTATCAGCTACTTGACTGACAGGAGAGGGATAAAGCTGTATGAATCCTTCAAGATTCCCAGCCTCAGCCTCCGAACCCTACCAAGAGTTTCAATGAACTGATAATGACTTGTTGGCAATAGATTTAAGGGGATGATAAGACAGGTACATAAATGAATAGCCATGATGCCTTTTCATGGCCACACTCTCTCACTGTCATGGAGTCCATCCCCCTCTCAGGGACCCTCACAGGACTGGGAAGACCTGCTCCTATGGATTTCCATGGGGCACTTTTTTCTTCTTTCTTTTGCACCACTGCCCTGGTGGAAGTAGGAAGCTCAGCCTTGCTCCTGGAGAGCTGCTGCTGGATTTGAACCATCAAACCTGTGGGCCACAGTCCCGCACACAACCACTGCACCACCAGAGCTCAGCTCCAAGGTATACATTTTTAATGGGAGCAGAAAACCTTGTTGTTCTCCTAAAATGCAACTGGTGGTTTCGAATGGCTGACCTTGCAGTTAGCAAGTCTCCTTCATGACCACAAAGGGATATAAATCTCAATAATAGATTTTTGTTTCTCTCTTTTGGGCATCCTAGTGGTGACACGGTGGTTATCAGTTGGGCTTCAATCCACAGGATTGGCAGTTCAAAGCCACCTGCAGCTCCATGGAAGAAAGACTGGGCTTCCTACTCTCATGAACAGTTCAACAGTTACAGTCTCAGAAACCCAAAGTGAGTCAGGACACGTCCGCATTGAGTCCCTGGCAGTGAGTGAGTGTCTCACTAATTATATGTGTTGGTGTTTTTAAGGAACAGATGTAACTGTTGGGAACTTAAGAACCCTTTGATAGTACTTACAACTCGGTTGATAAGTTAATATCTGAGGTGATATATCCTAGATTGGTGATTATTATTTTTTTCTGTATCCTTTGACTTTTATACAGAGAGATAAATCTCTGTTTCCTAACATGTGTTACTTGCAAGGTACAGTTTTGGGTATGATTTCATTTTCAAGTGAATAATTTTCCAATACGATCCCATATAGGTACATGTTGATATGTGCACATTTCTTGCAATTGAAAAGGATTTCTAGTTTAGGAGCTCTAAATAGTTCTTTTGAGATAAAAATTAATTTATTATAGTAGCAATTTTCACACACAAGCACATTCTTTTGTTGGTTGCATGCATACATGAGATATGAAGTACACAATTCCTCCTATTGTGTCTTCTTCTATTGGCGCGGTATTAGTATTGTCCTGGGTTTGCAGGACCTGCCTTTTATTTTTTGCTTCTGAAATTTTCCATTTGTAAGAAATGGACTCTTTGAATGACAAAGATGATCTGGACTATATCTTAGAATGAGAATTCATCTGAGCAGGAGTGAGTCAAAAGAAAATTTTATGTATGAGGGTAAGTCAGTTCATACATGTACAGGTATATTCCAAAACACAACATGGTTAAAATATGTCTTTATGGCTGTTTAGTAAGCTTTCACTGCTAGCCATTAGAAGATAGTTCAAACCCACTAGCAACTCTCTGTGAATGGTATTTTTATTTAGTAAAGGTTTCTATGATATTGTAGCGATACTTTAATACATGCTTTCCTATAATGCAAAAAGAACAAAAAATGTTCTTTCACTTTCTTTTTGGATCTGAAATTGCTAAGGGAGGAGAGAATTTGGGCAGCCAGACAGAGAGGTTCATGGGACAGAATATAAGGGGGGAAGGAGTGG
Organism: Nesogale talazaci; assembly: GCA_004026705.1. NCBI lineage: Eukaryota > Metazoa > Chordata > Mammalia > Afrosoricida > Tenrecidae > Nesogale > Nesogale talazaci. Next base: position 4,747 of record PVJH01035404.1, read on the forward strand.
ACAGTAAGATAGGTGCCCAGGCTTTCCTGTTAGCTTGCGTCCCCGGTGCCCTTGGAGAATGAGTTGGGGAGCTATGCAGGCATGATTGCAGCAGATTGTGGGCCTGCTTGCTCAGAAGCTGTAAAGGATGTTGGGGAGTCATGATATTTATCACTGGCTATACACAGTCTACAAGTGAACTGGATTCTCATTTATAAAATAGATAATGAACTCTCTGTGAACATAATAATTCTTATAGAGGCCAGGCTATATCACTGCACATAAGTCACTTTATTCTATGAGTCTTCAACACATTTTAAAGCCTTTTACAACCATAACTTTAGGTAAGGTAGAGATGATCTATAAATTACATTGAAAAATAAATCAGATAAAGAGAAGCATGTGTGCACAGTTCTGTGTTGGTATTTCTTTTTAAAAATCTTTAATAAACATAAACTGTGTAATTTAAGCAAATGGTACAAGGTGTCCTATCTACAGTTTCAGTAAAAATAATTTAAGTTTTAAGATAATATTGTGATTTCATGATTTGAAGTATCTCAATTATAATTGATAGATAATTTAGAAATGCATTATGGTAGAGTTAAACAACATAATGAATGTAAAATAATCTCATATATGTTATAAGGGCAATAGCTTTAAAATATTCTATTGAATTTTTAACAAATTGCATAGAAATTGGGAGCCTGTTTCACACATATGATGTCTTCAAATTTTGAAATAGAAGCTGACCTTGGAGCATTTGGCTCTGTAAACCAGGCTACACTATAGTGATGTGCTCTATGCTACAGGTAACCCCTTGTTTTGAAAGTCCGTTTTATGTCCCTTCGCTTTTTCAAAAGACCTACGCTACTGCCTCTTTTTGATAACCAGAAGAAAGAAATCTGAAGAGGATTTGTGCTTTTACAGGAAAAGGTGGGAAATAAATCGAGAGCTAGTCATTGGCTTTGCAGTGAGTTTAAAAGAGGCAGTGCACACCCAGGACATCACACTGGCATCACCAGGCTCCTTCCACAGGCATCATACCAAGCATCTGCCCTGGCTTTGAACTAACTGTGCCTGTCAATGCCATCTGCTAGTAGGATTTTTGATTTTCTGTGCTATTTGATATGATTTGGCAGGTGAAATTTGGGGTCTGGGACACTCACTCCCCCTGCCCACCCCATAGAATTAATGCTCTTTGGCTACACCATTTTAGTTAATAAACATGCATCATAGGAATATTCCACTTTCAGATAATAGGGGGAACTTAAACTTGCCCGCATGCTTACAATCTAGTATCCACTGGTGATGATGGAAGGACAAAATGGGTGACTGATGGGAGTGTTTTAATTAAGACACCACTTAAAGAAAAGAACTCATCTAAGTCTTAGATTTCTGGAGTGGAATCTTGCTTCAGTTCTTGCTTTGAGACACAGAAATGCATTTGTAATCCAAGTGACTTTTGTGAGAAAAAGGAAAGTTTCAGGTTTTACCATCTCAAAAAACACAGGCTGTTTCTGGAAAGTCTGCAAGGTCATGTGCGAACTGCGTGGGAGTTCGCAACTGATGGCAAAAGCATCCAAGACCAGGAAGCCACACTTGCAGAGCCAGGAAGTTCCAGGAGCCAAGAGCACACCATCCTTCCCTGCCTTCCACACAGGCTGGGCAGGCTTGGTTGAGAGTATTGGCCAACCGTATTGGCTGACTTTAGGCACACTTGTGTGATGTCATGTGCCCAGGTGGTGGCTAGGTTCAGTGTCCCATGATTAGGTGGTTCTAGTATATCCATGCTCTGTTTGGGTTTTTCCATAGATGTCTGCTTGTTGCGCCTTATTTCCTGTCAGTCCCTTTAGTGTTGCCTAAGGCAAGTTCTTGGGAAGACAACTCCCCTTCGTCCCAATTCTGGCTACTTTAGCACAATTTAATCGATTTACTCTATCGTAGACTAATGTTCTACATATTCCTGGGTAGGCTGTAGGTTGAAATATCGTATTCTCTGTGAAATAAATAAGATAATAAATAAACTAATCAATGAATCAGTATGTCTGACGTCCTAGTAAGATATCAAACCTGTTTTAACAGGAGAGACTATCACTCTGTATATAAAACAACACAGCAGAAGGGCTAATTCCTTGGCTGAGAAGCGTGGGAGAATTCAGCTGTGAGACCCCCATGTCCTAAACAGAAGAGGCAGAAGCCTAATCTTGTGAAGGAATTCAGGGAAAGTGCAGTTCAAGGGTATTCAGGGTCAACATCCTATGTATTGGTTGGCCTTTACCTGTGAATGCATGCACTTGGAAAACGTGGTTGCTCTTTGACTACTTTTCAGAACTTTGAGTATATAACCAATGGCCTGACTTTCAGAGGCATGATGATTGTTGCAAAATGGTTATTCATCAATGAGGCTACATTGAAAATTGGTTCTGGTGATTATTTGTTGCTATGGAAGATAAAAGGCAGCAACTCTCCTGCCACTAGAAACCATTGTTATTAGACTCCATGCCTACAAGGTAACACTCATTCAGCCTTCCCCCGCGCCCATCCCCTCATGCTGAAGCATATAGTGCGAAAGGAATCAAATTCTTTTTGCAAGACAAAGTATGGAAAAAATACCAAATATTAAAATAGGCTGTCAGAAATGTTGACAGGTGAAGATAACAAGTGATATATGAATCATTAACTTTTTGAATTAAATTTTTATATTTCTGGTTATATTAGAGTCCTGGTATGGCCTAAGTTTGACTAGATATTTGCATTTCCTTTCAGATTATCTAGAACACATTCATTTACTTCAGATCTGTGTCACATGTTGAAGACAAATGGACACGATGAATTGAATTAGTTTGACATATTAGTTTGAGGGAGGAAAAAAAGCATGAAAAGTGTCAGGTTTAAGTAATTTTCCCCCCTAACTCCCCTTTGTATAAAAAGCTCTATTGTGAAAGAAACTTGAGTTCAGAGATTCCTTGATAATGAGGATGGCAGGGAGACCACTGGCTAATGTTTGCTCTAAAGATAATATACAGAGAAAAAGAATTTGACAGTCAATGACGAGATTATGCAAAAAAAAACCTCTGCTATTTCCTCTTTGATGAAATGTACAAATTTTCTTTCTATGCTGGGGATATTCAGTGAGGATGTGGACCTCATATCATAGCACCTGGCTTGGAAGATTAAGAGAAATTTGACAGAATACACCGAGGGAAAACTCTCAGGACTTCTAAATTAATCTTTCTGTTTTAAACATCAGTAATTGCCAAAAGCCCAAGTGGCACCCTGACTGCCCCATGGACTGGTTTGAAGAAAAAAGAAGCAAAACATGCCGATCACAATCGCAGCGTCATGCTCACTAAGCTAAATGCCTAACAAGCAATTGTCATGTTTTGTTGTGAAGGAATCGGTGAGGAGGCGAATCTGAAGGGGTTTGCAGACAATACCAAGACAGACATCCGCCCAAAGAGTGACTTCGGAAAGAATTAGGAGTTGGTGAGTGGATCAGCCCAGGTGTCATGGGGACCACGTCTGAAGTCACCTTCCCATTCCATGAGCCTTCAAGATGGCAGTGAGGAAGGGGTGAAAAGGATATGAGTGAGGGAGAAAGCAAAGGCGCTTCCCTTTCCCCGGGACCCCCTGCTGGGACCACATCTCAACTCTTGTAATCATTTCCCTTAACATTTTCGTTGGTCTTAATTGCATCTTGTCCTGCATTGTTCTGTAATTGTTTCAGGTGTGTCAACGCTTTCCTAGTGGGCAGCAGTGCACTCTTAGAAAGTGCGGGGCCGAGAGCATCATTAAGCAAATTCTCATTTCAGACTTGACTGGCTGTCTGATTAAAACGGAAGTCAACACTCCCCATGCTTTGGTCTTTGGTAAGAAGGACTGGAAGACATTGGTCAACGGGTCTCAGAAAAGTTATGGTTGCCTCCTATCATGCACTTCAGTTTGAAGATCTGCCCAAGGTAGTGAAAGAGCGCAGCCCCCACTCACATTGTCCCAGCAGCCCCGCAGAGAGATGGTCTGGAATTCCAGCCTGCTGCCTGGGAAGCATGGGCAGCGTCCCATGCGGAGCAATGCTCGTTTTTTGTGCTTGGAATTTTAATGCCCAGTAAGAGCCAATAGGAGGTATACTTCTTTACTTGCATTTAAATCCTTCTTTTAAATGACGAAAGTGTCTTGAGAAATGTTTTACTATTTTACTGTGGATTCCAAAATTATGCACTGCCTGGATTTTTCATACCCGTCAGTAATGAGGGAACATCACAGGCGAGGAGATAACAATAACTCCTGAACAGGGTGAGAAAGTCATTTATCTTTCTGTTTCCACTCTCCTAGCAAGCATCTGAAAATCACTAACATTCCTATTTGAATAAATATTTTGGTAAGATATGTTCATTTGAATTTCTTCCCTCAGTAACTTAGATTGTGATGGGAAGAAAGGAAAAATGATGAAATGGTTTTTATTATGAATTGCAACGGATTTTGGAAAGTGCTGTCAATATTAGAATATCTCCTGTGTGATAGTTTTGCTTTTTCTGAACAGATTTGACTCTGCTAGAGGAGGAAGACTGCTCAATAGGGGTGTGTACATAAGGAATGATAACTGAGCAATACTGGAAGTATCCCTTAGCCTCTTCATATATTTATCACCTGCCCTCTGCAGGTGCTGCCAATTAAGACACAGCTTTTGCTACCCCCTGAAGGCTTTATATGTCCTCTCAGGATTTTGCGAGGTAAATGCTGGAGTATAGAAATGGAATTGAATTGTATTCCCTCTTCATGCCGAATACGTAGCTTCTGCAATTAAACCACTTAAAAGCCTGCTAATGAGAACACATCTTGATGGCCCCTATGGAAGATCCGGAGTTATGCTAAGTTTGAGTGGAAAGGCGTCTCCAGATTGTGCATCGTGTTTAACCTAATCACCGAGAGATGGCATGTGGAGGATAATCTACGTGCAGTCACTTAGTGTCAATTGCAGTGAGGATATTTGTGGTGGGAAATAAAGTGCTAAACAAGCAAGGTCTCTGGACATACGGAACTCACAGGAGATTTGAGGGGACTAATTATATACTGACCAACATGACAAGCAAAACAAAACCCGTGACCCAAATGAAGTCAAACTTAGCTAGACCGCACAGTGACCGAGGCCAAGCTGTCTTGGGTAGGTAGCCGTGCTTCATGCAGATCGAGAAAGCAGTAAAACAAGGCATGTTCATTGGCTTAATGATGTCTATAGACAGTGCTTTGCCCCTACTCTATGACACTTCTTTTCAAGATGATATTCCTCAGGTTTCATTGCCTTGCTCACACATCTTTGAGGACACGTCTTCAGAAAGTTTAGGAAAGATTGCATTGTCATTTATTTCCATTTCCCATGAATTCTTAAAGCTCTTTGGCACACACCTATCATTCCCTTTTCTGCTGCATGAATGCTGACTTATAACTCACCAGTGTAAAATGATTTGGAACTATCACCTCCCATAACCTGGAGAGTCTACCTCTTTTAAGATGGTCTGAGGGCTGAGCCCCGGTGGCGTAGTGGTTGTGCGCGGGACTGCGGCCCACTGGGACGGAGGTTCAGTCCCAGCCGTGGGGCTAGGCCGCCTGCTCCCACCGCCGGAGAGCAGTGATGCCCCCCGCCCCCGCCAAAAAAAAAAAAAAAAAGATGGTCTGAGAATGCATCAAATATTTTGGTGTAGCATCACAATGTAGACTCAAATTTAGCTGATGGGCAGCTATGCTTGCAGATCATTTTCCATCTGACTGTTATTAAGACACATCTCCAAGGTAGAATTAAAATATGGGAATATATGGAAATTATAATATGGGAATCCCTGTGTAGGATTATCATTCATCTGTGTTAAAATCCTAGCGGTTTGTTTTGACATTGTATTCTAACCAATCACACTTTTCTTAATTCGGCTAATATCATATATACTAGTGACTCATTTGAGTAGTTGGGTATTCATTGTCACACTTCTTTATAAAGGACATGTCTCTCATTTGTTTTAAATCTTATTTTATACTGCTTAGAAACAATCAGAACTATATAGTCCACTCTTCTTATGATATGATAGAAGATAGATTACATACTGTAAAAGGCATTTTTATGCTTCCCCCTAGAACAGTCTGATGACTTCACTTCTGTTTTCCAAATGATCTCTCATTGCTGAATTTTATTTTGCCTCAATTGCTAAGACCTGACCTCTGTGGAATTGTATTTTGTTTCTGTGATGTTGCCTTATCATAAATAGGTTGGGTGTTATTGTCTCAGAATAGTAAGCAGAAGTATCTAGTTGCTGTGAATAGCTGCTTTCCAGTCAGTTTTGACTCATAGTGGCCTTGTGTACAACAGACCCAAACACAGTCCAGTCCTGTGTCATCCTCACAACTGTTTTATATTTGAGCTCCTTGATGTAGCCAGTAGCCTTTGGTCTTATTGAAGATTGGTCTCATCCTCATTGGCCTTCTACTTCACCCAGGAGGTGGTCCTTCCCAGGAACAGGCCTCTCCTGACAACATGTCCAGAGGACATGAGACCCAGTCTTGCCACATTGCGTCTAGGAGCATTCTGGCTGGACTTCTTCTAAGACAGATGGTTTGTCTTTTGGGTCACCCAATATTCTTTACCAGCACCATCATTTTAATACATCAATTCTTCTTTGGCCTTCCTTATTCAATGTCCAACAAGAATTTTACCAGTGAGTTTCCAAGATCATAACTCTTTATGGTAGTAGATAGTTCCGTTTTTCTCTTACAGAGCAACTGGTGATTTTGGTCCACTGACCTTATGATAATCACTATGCCACTTGATTTCATGATAACACCCGAACAATGATGAAGGCCTATCTGACTGTGTTTATCTGTTAAATTTAGCTAATGAAAATATCTACATTGTAGGATTATTGTCAGAATTAAAGTAGGAATATATATGCAAATCATTTAGCAAAGTGTTTGGCAAATGTTGAAATACATTTGTACTTACCAAATGTTGAAATACATTGTACTTACCATATGCTATCTGTTGCCCTTTATCCTCAACAATCCCACTTCCATCAACTTAATTCTGATTTATAGAAGGATTCTTAGAGAGCAAATCTTTCTGAAAATAGACAGCCTCCTTTTTGTCCCACTGAGCCACTGGTGAGTTTAATCTGCCAATCTTTCATTAGTGGATGCCACCTAACCCAGAGTATAATGGATCTCTAATAGCTTTACAGAAATTAACCATTTGCTTTCCATACTGATCTTATTTGTTAAGAACTGTTTTAATCTTCTTTTTGCATAGTAGAAAACAGAGGGTTTGTGAAATGAAGTAACTACTTCAATGATACACAGCTCACTGAGAAGTCAATATATAAAAGAACAAGATGATAATCTAATCATGTAACACCTGGCCAAAACTAAATAATCAGTATGTTTTCTTCCTTTTTTCTTGGCAACTCATCAATAAAATTAGAAGGCCTGCTCTAATATTTTGAGAGAAAAGGTAACTAACGATTATGTCACAGACTTAAATTTAGGGACATACTTTATAGTATAGTCAAATAGCTGCTGAACAGGTTGGAACTGAACTGAACTGTATTTTTAACTTGCTTCTTATGAATATCTTCTCTGAAGCCCCACATAGTTATTGCCATTGTGGTACATTTTACTAAAAAGAAAATAAAGAAAAGGAGTTTCCAAAGCTCATCAGAAAATAAGAAAAGATGTCAGTAATAGAACTTGTTTACTAGATCACTCGGACCTGACTGACATGCTCATGAAAAGCATATAAGTTCTTGAATTAATGAATTATCTCATATCATTTTTGGGGCTCTTTTATATCTGGGCCTCACATTTGAAAAGCAAGGTACAGGATGCAGACAAGTGACATTGCCTGACCTATTACTATAACATGATATTCATATGTATACACACACATATATATATATATCCTCTCACTCTTCATCTCTATAGTCAACACTTAATACTTACCTACCATTCATTATACGTATTATGTTCATCTATTTAGGGAGTGATCATACAAACGATGTGTACAAACTGTCAGTCATAGCTTTGAGGATAGGTCATTAAAACAACACTGAAAATTGACCATATTTTCATGTGCTTGTTGGCATTTCTTCGATCGTCTTTGGTGACGTCTTTGGTGACCCACAGCCTCTGCTCATTTTCTAATGATGCTATTTGTCTAGTCTACTTAAGTGGTATGAGTTTTTAAATATGCTCTGGATAGTTTTTCCCCAGTCTTGTCTCTTGACTTTCTTATACTGTCCTTTGAGATACAGATGTTTAAAAATAATTTTTTGATGATTCTGTAAATATGTTTTGTCTTTTGTTGCTGGTATTTTCAATATTATTTCTAAAAGTCCTTGCTGAATATTAAGGGCAGAAACTTTACCTGGAAGACCAGGAGAGAGATACAAATCAAAACCATAAAAAGACACTACTGTACTCCCACTGAGATAGATAAGAGCAATTAGTTCTTTCACTATGACCCTGCTTGGTATGTGCCCTCATGAAGGAAATGCAGTAAATATGGGTGCTACAAAAAATGTGGTGAAGAAACTAAATAGTTCCTGGCTAACAGAAAACATTTGGGGTCTTAAAGGCTTGTTTTAAAATAAGCAGCCATCTACCTGAGATGTCAATTAAACCCACTAGCAGAAGCACACCAGTTTGAGTGATCCAAGGATTTCAAATAATCCAAATCCAAGGAAGTGGTGGTGGTAGCAGCACTTTCATTGTGATTTGCTGAAGGTTATGGAAGTAAGCGGAAGCCCAAAATACATCAATAGGACCTACACATAGAGTGAGCCTCCGGTCATTTCTGACCATAAGTAAGGGATGGGAATAGCCTGACTGATTGTTGGAGAGTATTATGGAGAAAACTATAGCAGATTAAAATGAAAAATGTGACTTGAATCATTATAACTTTATCATTTGATCTCCTTTTGACAGATTTTAGATTTTAATATTTTCTGTTTTTTTCATTCAAACTGGATATAGTTCTATTGCGTTTTGTTATTGTCAATAGTGTTCTTGACTCTTGTTGTGTATTTTTCTGTTGTTTGGTATATGAACCCCAAGATGGGTGAATCAATAAAGAGAACAACTAGATTAAGGGTTCCTGGGGTGTGTGGCTGGGGAAGTCAGGGATTAATAACAAGGAGCACAAGAAGGAAGAAAGTGTTTTGAAATTGATGATGGTAGCCATGTACAACACCTCTTGATATGACTGAACTCTTAAATTGTATGGTGTCTGCATTATGTCCTAATAAAATGTTTTTGTTTTTTGAAGGAATTTAAATAAAGCAGTAACATGAACAAAATCATTAGAAAAATTTTGAAAGGAAAGAAAAACCAGAAAATAACACAAGGTGGTTTAGAACTCCTACATCACCAGAAGAATTTCGAAAGGCAGAGTGTTTGTTGAAAATGATTTGATGCTTCCTTCAGAAGCGAATCCTGAATTTTCCATATTGTTTCTATTCAGTACCATTGATTCAGTCTAACTCATGCTGCTTTTGATAGATGCCATCCAGTCCATCCTGACTCACAGGGACCACATGGACAACAGAACAAGGCACCGCCCAGTCCTGCACCATCCTCACAGTGATTGCTATTTGTCAACTCGTTGTAGTCCAGCAGTTCTCAATCTGTGGGTCACTGGGTCATCTAAGACCATCGGAAAACACATAAATATTTCACATCGTATAATTGCATATTATTTTGTGATTAATCACTGTGCTTTAGTTGTGTTTCCTGATGTTCAATTTGTAACAGTGAAAATATATCCTACATATCAGACATTTGCATGAAGATTCATAACAGTAGCAAAATGGCAGCTATGAAAGAGCAATGAAAATAATTTTATGGTTGGGGGTCACCACGACCAGAGGAACTGTATGTATTAAACAGTCCCAACATTAGGAAAGTTGAGAATCACTGTCGTAGTTTCATATCAATCCGTCTCCTTGGGGGATTCCTCTGTTTTACTGACCTTCTACTCTACCACGTATGGTACCTTTTTCCAGGTACAGTTCTCAGAAGACAGCATATCCAAAGTACATAACCTTAGCCCTCCAAGCAATATCTTTGCTCTTTAGCACATTAAAAAACTTTGTGCCAATTTTGCCCTATGCAACATGCTATTGTATTACTGAATGCTGCTTCTATAAGTAATGATTACGGATCCAAGTGAAATGGAATTCCTGACAATTTCATTATTTTCCACATATCATGATACTATCTATTAATCCAAAATTGTATTTTATTTTTTTCAATTGAGTTACAATCCATAACAATAATTATTTTTGATCTTGGAAAATCTCTTTCAGTGCTTATTCTTGCTTTAAATAAGCAAACTGATGTTATTTGTATATTAAGTGTGGTTAATAAGATTTACTCCAATACTGTGGTGGTCATGTATTCATGATGTCAATGTCATGATTGGGATGGAGAGGTGGAGTCTAGCCTGTTAATCTGGAGATAGCCAATGAGTAGCTGATGAGGCCTCTTTGTGGGCATGACTTGCTCCTGAGAATGCTGGGAAGTCTCGAGGTATTTCCCAATTGGAGTTGAGAGACTTGACCCTCAGTCTTTGAATCAGTCTCCGAGATGACAAACTACTGACAAGACAAGATGGCAGCATCCGAGGAACTGGAGGAGCTGGAGGAGAAGCCACATAGCCTTACCCTGATGGAACGAGACCTCTGAAGCTGGAGAAGCCATGTGGAGACCCCTGCCATCACCAAGTTGCTTCTACCATCACTGGATGCTGTTGATGGACCCTGAGCCCTGGAAGTGAGGAGCCATTAGGCGACCCCTGCCAGCGCTGGGATGTTTCCACTGCATGTGCTTCGTGAGTCAGAAGGAGCCTTTATGACTGGTATGGGACACATGGGCTAATGTTTGATTTATGACCTTGGACTGGACTGGGTTAGGATGCTTTCTCAATGTTCAATTCCTCTTGTATCTCTGGGATGTTTCCACTGCATGTGCTTTGTGAGTCAGAAGGAACCTTTATGACTAGTATTGGACACGTGGGCTAATGTTTGATTTATGACCTTGGACTGGACTGGGTTAGGATGCTTTCTCAATGTTCCATTCCTCTTGTATCTCTTATATCCATATTTGTGTCATTGAATTTGTTTCTCTAGTCTACCTGGACTAACACAAATACCAATGCCATCTTTTTCTTCATATAGTCCTGCTTCTCAGATACAACCCTAACACATTCCTTATCTGATTTTGAACCATGTAGTACTCTCTTATTCTGTTCTAATGAGTGCTTCTTGGTCTACTATGCATGGTTTCACAGGAACAAAATTAAGTGCAAAAATTCCCATACTTTGCAATATGATTCATAGTTATGATCCACATAGTTGAATGCCTTTGTATCATAAATAAAACACAAATACACACATTTCTGGTTTCCCAGGCTTTCAGTCAGATCTATCTTGCAGCAGCAAAGACATCCATGTCCTCGTCTGAATTCAACTTAAATTTCTGACAGCTCCAGTGTAATGGTACAGCTGCTGTTAAATGCTCTTCAGCAAATTTTACTTGCATGTGATTTTAATGATCTTTTCTAAATCATTCTGAAAATATTTTATAAAATAGCAGTATTTTCTATATTATATTAATGATAATTTATACATTCTTTGCATCGGGTCCTTGTGTGGGTCACTTCCAGTTTGTTGGCCAGGTAGTTATCTTCCAAATTTGTGGCACTGACTACTGGATTCTTACAGTGCTGAGTCCTTTCACTTGAAGCATTTTGGATTTTGAAATATTTCCATTGCTATTTTATCAGTTCATGCACTTGTTTTTTTACCAGTACCTTCAGTGTAGCTTGGACATTATCCCTCAATACTACTGGTTCTTATTCACATGCTACCTCTTGAAATGACCATCTGTTCTTCAATTCCTTTTGATAAAGTGACTGATTATTGCTGCCATCTTTGTTGAATGCTTCCTGCATCAGATACTGTTTTGTCAAAGAATCCTTCAATATTTTAATTTTTCTTTAATTCTTTTATGTTGAGATAGGTAGAGCTTATTTTTCTCTCTTGGTTTTGTATTCCAGCTCTGCCCATTTTCTTTTAAGGTTTTTCTTTGTCTTCTCTAGCTGTCTTTTGAAATTTCAGTTCTGCTCTCTAACTTCATCTATTCTTACTTTGTTTTAACTGCTCTCCTTTCAAGATTAAATATCAGAGTCTCTTCTGACATGTAGTTTGGTTTTTTGATGTTCTTTTGCTTTCTTAATGCATGGTGATCTTGATGTCATTGCATAACTCATGCGGTCTTCTTTGGTCATTTGTTTTTGATGTTTCAAGTCTATTCTTTTTTCTTTTTTTTTACAAGTCTATTCTTGAGATGGTTTATAATTCGGTAGGATTTACTTAGGATCATATTTTGGCTCATGTGAACTGGCTTTAATTTTTTTCAGCTTCAATCTGAAATTGAGTATGAAAAATTGATGCTTTGTTCCAAAGCTCACCACTGTTCAAGTTTTGTCTAATGTTTTGAGCTTCTACATAGTTTTCCCCACAGATGTAGTCAATTTGATTCCTCATTATTCCATCTGTTAAGGTTTTCATATACGATCACAACTTATGTTGTTGAGAAAAGGTTTTTGCAATGAAGAAATCACGGGTCTTGAAAATTCTATCATTGCAATGTCAAGATTTGTTTCCATCACGAAAGTCACACTTTCCAATTACTGATTATTCTTCTTTGTTTCTAATTTTTGCATTCTTATTATCCATAATTATCCATTTATCGTGAATACATGTTTGATCAATTTCATATTGAAGGTGCTGGCAGAAAGCATCGGATTCTTCACCATTGACTTTGATTTTTTTGTAAAAAAAATTAAATAATGATTTATAGTAACTGATCTTTCTTATGTGTATCAATGTTATTATACCACAAAGAGTTTTATACCGGGCTGAGCCCTGGTGGCGCAGTGGTTGTGCACAGAACTGCAGCACACTGGGATGGAGGTTCGATTCCAGCTCCACGGAGCAAAGGCTGGGCCTCCTACTCCCACCACCTGAGGGCAGTGATGCCCCCCCCCAAAAAAAAACAAAAACAAAAACAAAAACAAATAAAAGAGCACTATACCTTTAGATAGATCTTCCCTTTTGTTTAATTATGAATCTAATGCTAATCCTCTCCAATTTGTCATTTCTGGCATTGTAAACTATATGACCGATAGCCTCAAAATGACCAATACCAATCAATTTCAGCACAATAATGCTTAAGATATTGGCTTTGGTGCTTTGCATTTTATTTTTTGATGAGTTCCAATTTTTGTAGATTCATACTTTGTTAGATCCACATTGCATGTTATCATGGATCTTTTCACTTGTTTCTTCTCATTTTGAATCTTTCCCATCAACAGTTGTGAGTCTAGCATGCTTTGTCCCAACACATCATTCAGGCTGACTCTACATTGAGGAAGCAGGTCTTCCCAACTCATTTTTCTCGACTGTTTCAACCTGAGTGGCTCATTTTCTCACATTGAATCAGACAACATCCTGTTGCTATTCATAAGTTTCACTTCCATAAGCACAAATGAAGCCTAGATATGTTCTACAACTTAGAGGAATCATAAAAACATCATGTCGTGTGAAATGAATTACTCAGACATGGATAAGCCTTCCATATTTTTACTAATACAAGGTACATAGGAAAGTTCCAGGGAATGGGATAGAGGGGAAACAGGAAAAAAATGTTTGGGTAGTAGTGACGATTTTTTGGCTTTGTTTTAAGTGGGAATAACTAATCAGATCAATGATTATGCTCTTGGTTTGTGTTCTCATTGCTTCAGATTCCTAGTCTCTAACAGAAGGAAACACTATGTGGTCTTGCACACACCTCAAGATTGTGCCCTTCACTTAACCAAACATGGTGTTCTTCTCCAGGGACTCGTCTCTCCTGAGAATATGCCCAAAGCACATGAGAAAAAATATCACCCTCATTGCCTCTGAGGAGCATTATTGTTCTGCCTCTTCTAGGCATATTTGTTTGTTCTTTTGGGAGTCTGTGGCATTTTAAATATTCTTTACTACCATCATCGTTCAAATGAATTGATTTTTCTTTGATCTTCCTCATTTTTGCTGAGATGAAAATGATTTACTTGTGTTTCATTGATGATGCAAAGGCATTTGGTGATGCCGATTATAACCAAGTATGAGCAACCTTTAGAAAAAGGGAATTTCAGAAAATGCCACTGTGCTTATACAGAAGTTAACACAAGCGGCAGTTGTATTAACAGAACAGGAAAATGGTTTAGAATCAGGAAAGGTATGTGCCAGGCTTATATCTTCTCCCCATCCTAATTCAATCTATATGAGGATCAAATAATCAAAGAAGCTTGATTTTGTGAAGAATAATGTGGCGTCAGGTTGGGGAAAGACTTAGCATATTAATATACAGAAGACACAATCTTGCTTTCACAAAGTGAGGAGGATTTGAAGCACAGGCTGATGAAGATCAAGGATTGTAACCTTTGGAATGAATTACAGCTCAACGTGAAGAAAACCAAAGTTCTCCTGACTGCACCAATTAGTAACCTCATGACAAAATCACGTTACATCCTGACAAAAGGAGGAAAGATTGAAGTTGTCTAGGAGTTCATCTTCCTGGAACCACAATGAATTCTCATGGAAGTAGTAGTCAAGAGATCAAACAATGTATTGCATGAAGCCAATCTGCTGTGTAAGATCTTTTTAATATATTGAAAATCAAGAATGTTATTTTGAGGACTAAGCAATGGCATTTTCGATTGCTTTAGATCCCGTGATGATGGTAGCACAACACAAATGATGGCATTGACCCTAGTAAATTTGTGAAAAATTTTAAAGTGACACATATTGTGTTCTCTACATATTCATATTAATAAAATAATTGCAATGACATTTAACAAACAATTACTACCTTCATTTATAAAAAAACAACAACAATCTAT
>PVJH01035405.1:0-19715 GCA_004026705.1 Nesogale talazaci
TAATAAACAGCGTGGATGCATGCAAGGATGCAAGAAAAGAGAGAGCCACAGAGCTGGAAACAACCAGAGTCAGATGGGCTCCTTTTCTAGAAGTGGGCATGGCAGAGAACAGGTTGGGGGAGGGGCCAGCATCCCACACCCACAGGGATAAAGACAAGAAGGGAGGAAGAGGAAGAGTGCTGAACAATACTTGTGAGATTATGTGGAATTGGCAGGATTTGTTTCTTGTTGTAGTGTTATTAATGTTACGGCTCCTTATGTGCCCTTAATAGTTCAGTTTTTGTTTGTGGCAACAATAGGGCTTTTACCCAGTTATCCAGTATTTGGACAGAGTTATGTGTGCTAGCCTTTCTCCTTCCAGACATAGATATTATTCCTGGAAACGAGCCGGTCCCTATCCCTGCTATTGATCACATGGCAGGAAGAGCTAAAGGGCGGTACAACTAGGTGACCTATTTGTAAGATTAGGGACCAGTACTGCAGTGGCCTTTGGAACTTCAGGATACCAAATTATCTAGGCAGCTAATCTCGGATATGCAGGCCTCATCTGGCACTACACAAGATTTGCAAGATCAGGTAGATTCTTTAGCAGAAGTAGTATTACAAAATAAAAGAGGTTTAGATTTACTTGCTGCAGAGCAGGGAGGTATTTGTTTGGCTTTACAGGAAAGATGCTGTTTTTATGCCAACAAATCTGGAATCGTAAGCGACAAAATCAAGCAGCTGCAAGAAAACTTGGAGAAGAGAAGAAAGGAGTTGACCACCAATCCACTGTGGACCGGGCTCAATGGACTGTTGCCTTACCTCTTGCCACTGTGGGGCCCCCTCGTTAGTTTATTGCTTTTGTTTTCATTACGGCCAGTATTATTCAACAACCTCATGGCATTTATTAAGCAACATCAATTGGTATCAAGCACATTTGTACATATGTTGCCATCATCATTTTCAAAACGCTTTTTTTTATCAGAAGTGGCCAGTTTTTGATACACACAATACGGGTCAACAGGCGCAGTTGTACAGCGATAATTATTATTTATTATAATAAAGATATAGAGAGCATGAGAGAGGAACAATAAGAGTCAGACATATTATTACATCATGGTAGCATGCTCACCTCCGCCTGTTTGGTGGTCCATGGGTGGGGGGGTGCTGAGAGAGTGTGGGGGAAGAGATTACATGATGAGGGAGAGGAGCCTAGAGCATGCAGCACTCAGGGGAGGAGAGGTAGGCAGGAGAGAGAGCATCTGTCCTTTGTGCCATCCTTATATACCTCTGGAGCCATGTCAAGCCCCCAAAACAGGCAAGGACACACATCCCAGGAAGGGGTTGTGCCATGTGCATGAGTTATAGGAAAGGGAGCTATCAGGATTCCATGTGACAAGACCCAGGCTCCTGGATGTGGCTGAACAGGTTAGGCAAGAGATCAATAACATCAGCATATGAATCAGCTCACAGGCTTCAAGGGAAGCAAGCCATCATCCTAACAGCAGGGGAGCTAGCTCTGTTGACAAAGGCCTCAGATAACTGGGCACCACAGGGATAACAGCTAACTTAACATCCACATCAAAAGCTGGTAAACAGTTTGCTTAATATTTTGGCGTATGTAATTGTGGAAAAGTTCTGTCTTCATCCCACAATTTTTATTCTACTTGAGCCCTTGGTATCAGCTCCTCTTTTCGTTCCCTCCTTCCCACACCCTCTCACCCTTGTGAAGACTAGATAAATTATAAGTTATTATTACTTTCATACTTTCATTGCTGTCTGGTGTCTCCCTTCTTCTGTATTTCTGTGGCTGTCCCCCTTGGGCTGGGGGTGGTGGTGTTATATACCAATCAATCATTGTGATCTGTTCCCTCTTTCTCCCCCTAGCTTCTCCTTACCCTCATGGTATTGCTACTTCTTTTCCTGTTCTTGAGGAGTGTATCTGTCCTGGATTCTGTGTGTTGAAAGTTCTTACCTGTATGAGTGTACATGTTTTGGTCTAGCTGTATTTGCATGATAGAACTGGGCTTATGACAGTGGGGAGGAGGAAACATTAAAGAACTAAAGGAATGTTGTTTTTTGTCAGTGCCGTACTACACCATGACTGACTCATTCCTTCCTTGTGACCCTTCTATGAGTGGATGTCCAATTATCTATACATGGCCTTTGAATCCCCACTCAAGCCCCCCTTATTCACATCAATATGATTGTTTGGAGTCTTCTGATGCCTGATCCCATCAACACCTTTTAATGACACAGACTGGTGTGTTTCCTCCACGTGGACTTTGTTGCTTTTGTGCTAGATGGCCGCTTGTTCATCTTCAAGCCTTTAAGACCCCAAATGCTATATATTTTGATAGCCAGACACCACCAGTTTTCTTCACCACATTGGCTTATGCACTACTTTGTCTTCAGTGATCGTGTTGGAAAGGTGAGCATCATGAAGTGCCAGGTTAATAGAACAAAGTATTTTTGCATTGAGGGAGGAATTGAGCAGAGGACCAATGTCTGCCTGCTACTGTAATGCTTAACCTATAAATATATGTATATAGACCTATATCCCTCTCATTCTATATATATTTACATATATACATGCCTATTTTTAAACCACTAAAATATTTTTGCCTCCTAGTTCTTTCTTCTATTTCCTTTTACTTTGCTTCTCTCTCACTATTATGTTCACCCTTCCTTCAGCTTTCAGTAATTCTTCTCAGTATCATTGTGCTTGATCAAATGTCACCAGGAATTCTGCACCTTCCTCATCATTGATTTTAGATCATTTGTTGTTACCTTGTCCTGGGGTTTGTTGACTCCCTCCTCTCTTACCCCCCACCTCCTCTCTCCCATGCCCCATGCTCACCATCAGACCCATTGTTTTCTCCTCACCATTGTTTTTCCTGCTTGTTTTATATACATAGACAAGAAGAGGGAGCTATAAATAGTTCCAGGTCTGTCTGCAGACCCTTTTTTTTTTTTTTGACATCACTGCTCTCCGGCCGTGAGAGTAGGCGGCCCAGCCCCACTGCTGGAATTGAACGTCTGTCCCAGTGGGCCGCAGTCCCACGCACAACCACTACGCCACCGGGGCTCAGCCCTGTCTGCAGACTCTTAAGAATGTTTTCTGATCGAGTCTTATGAGATGTGAAGTCCTACTCCCCAAGTACAAAGTCTACTTTCTGGATTCCCTAGGGTCTTTATTGCTTTGCTCCCATTGCTGCTCTGTTGCTCTCTGTTTTTAAAGCACAGTTGGGGGGGGGGGCAGTGTCAGACTGGGCACGATTCCTGCATTATGTCTCCAGTACTACCCCTCCTCCTGTGGTGCTATGGGTCAGGGACCTTAGCGTCCTCTCTGTGCTTTGACTGCTCTGAACAGGAATGACCTAGGACTTGGTGGCCAGGATTCAGTCCTCTCATCTACTCTCTTCCCCTCCCCTCCTCTTCTCTTCTCTTATCTTCTCTCTCTCTCTCTCTCTCTCTCTCTCTCTCTCTCTCTCTCTTCTTCTTTCTATCCCTCCCTCCCTCCCTGTTTCCCTCATTCCCAGCCTCCCTCCCTCTTACTTTGCTCCTGTGTGGTCTGGGAAGACCTGCCTCTCTTCTTTTCTCAGGCTGTATCCTCCATGCTTTCCTCTAGTGTATTCTTCTGTGGAGTGGTTAACATAGCTGCGATAGGAGGCAGCCTCACTGATCTCTCTTTTAGTTTACTGAATTGTGCTGGTAGGTTGCCTTCGAGGCTTAGTGCACCAGGTTGAGGTCTGGTCCCTCTCTCCCTTTCTTTTGGAGACATAAACAATACTCTCCCCATGCACCCATGGGGTGCCATGTTCCCCCACTACTCATGCCCTTTCCCCCCCCCTTCTGTTTAGTTGGCTGTCATATATATCCTTGGGTTGGATCTGACTCCTGCTCCTTCCAAGAGCATTGATTGTGGGATATCTACATAAATTGAGATATTTTACAACTTCAGTCTTTTCTCTGTGTATCAAGACATGGTCTCCTTGTGAGGATTTTGATGTATATTTTTTTACATTGAGCTGTAATCCATAGTTCAGGTTGCAGTCCTTGATTTTCATCAGCATTTGCCTCACCTTCTTTGCTTTCACCAAACAAGTTTATGTCATCTGCATATCGCAGGTGGTTAATGAGCCTTTCTCCAACCCTGATATTGTGTTCTTCATATAGTTTAGCGTCTCAAATCATGTGCTCAGTCCTCAGACTAAATAAATGTGGTATTTAGGGATCATGTCAACTTCTGGCTAGTGGTGGAGTCGAACTTGTCAATCAAGTTGTATTTAATGGCACCTACTTGATGGCATAAATCTTTTTTATAAAAATAAGGGACACTTGGAATTGCTCTTTCTCTACCATTTTACCTTCCTCCTAATTGGGAGCTCACTGTGACTCCTGTGCTTCCAGGGGTCGTCTCATGTGACCTGACAGCTGTGGGTGCCCCGCCGTGCTTCCAGCAAACTTGGATCTACCTGACTCTGCACTCCCCAGTCTATGCTTTAGTCTCCTGCTTCTCAATTCTCCTTTCAGTTTCAGTTACTGAAGTCTGAAGAGGGCCTTCCCAGCATCGTATCTATGGACTTGAGTTGGATTTTCTGGAGTGCCTTCTTGATGCAAGGTTGCTTCTTGATATAAAGTTATTTTTGCATATACAGGAGTGTCACTGGATTTGTTTCTCTAGACAACTGACCTAACACAATAAATATGGTGAGAGGATATAACCCAGATGCTTACAATCTCTAATTTTAAACCATTGCAGTACATCCTTGCTTTATTCTATGGACTGTCTATTGGTCATTGTACAGGTTCCACATGAGCACATGAAGTGTTCTAGAATTTCGATTTTTGTCATGTTATTCATAGTTTGTTGTGATCCAAATAGCTGAATGTTTTTGAGTAGTCAATAAACTGCAAGTAAATGTATTCGTAGTTTTTAAAAAGAGCATGTTGTGGGCTGAGCCCCGGTGGCGTAGTGGTTGAATGTGGGACTGCGGCCCACGGGCTTGGTGGTTCAAATCCAGCTGCGGCTCTCCAGAAGTTAGGCTGGGTAGCTCCCAGGACCACCAGAAGGCAGTGATGCCCCTCCCCCCCCACAAAAAAACAGCATTATTTCTTAAGGTACAGGGTTTTGTTGTTGTTTTTGTTTTGTTTTGGGGCATTTTGCTCCAGTTGGTTGTCAGATAATATGTGTGTTAGTCCGCGTAGACTAGAGGAACAAATTTCATAGACATGCATATGAATATAAAGAAAGAGTTTATATACAAAAGGAATGGAACACTGAGAAAGCATCGTAACCCAGTCCAGTTCAAAGTCATAAGTCCGATATTAGCTCATGTTCCTGATATCAGTCTACAATGTCTCCTTCCGACTCATGAAGTCATAGGTCAGTGGGTGCAGAATCCCGGCGCTGGCAGGGGTCTCCCCATGGCTCCTCGATTCCAGGGCTCATGGTCCATCAACAGCATCCAGTGGTGGCAGAAGCAACTCATCGCTGACAGGAACTTCCACGTGGCTTCTCTATCTTCAGAGGTTTGGCTTCATCAGGGCAAAGCTGTGTGCCTTCTCCGGCTTCTCAGATGCTGCCATCTTGTCTTGTCCGTGATTCATCCTCTGAGACTAACTCCCAACAACTGGGGAAGATAGCTTCTCATCTTCACAAGGGAAATATGAGATCTCCCAGACATCTCAGGAGAAAGCCATGCCCACATAGAGGCCTCATTGGCTACTCAATGGCTATCTCCAGATTAACAGGCTAGACTCCACCCATACACCTCAATCATGAAAGTAACATAAGCACATGACTGCCACAAACCACCCCTTGTTAATTTCACACTTTCACATAACTCTGTAACCATATGTAACTTTCAAATAAACAATAAAATCATATCAATGCCTAACAGGATAAAACTAAAATGCATACAATTCAACATGTGTCACCATCATTTAAAAATAACTTTCTATAAGTGAACAAAACAAAAGATATCCTGTGCCTTACAATTGCAGTTAAAGGCTGAGCCCTGGTAGCATAGTGGTTGAGTGCGGGACTGCGACTGACTGGCTTGGCGGTTCAAATCCAGCAGCAGCAAGGTTGGGCCTCCCACTCCTACCAGAGGGCAGTGATACCTTAAAAAAATAAAATAAATTAAAATAAATAAAAAATTAAATTAAATTAAAAAATTAAAAAAAAACAATTGCAGTTAAAAAATACCTACACCTTGATCCTAGAATCCTATGAATATATTCCACCACCTATAAGAGTTTGCAAGCCAACCACCTCATGCCTTCATTCCCCCATTTTGGGTAGCTAATTTCTATATTGCCCACTTACATCAACCCAGTGCTCTGAGGAAACAATCATATCTTTCAATGGGAAGAATCTTCATTCCAGTTGGAAACTCCTGAAGTGTGAGTCCATTAGCAAAGTCAAATCAGGACAGGCCATCCATAAAGTCAGCAACGATATGCACCAATTCACAGACTTAAATTGCTTCTCTTCCTCTGGTCAGGTTCTTGTCAACTCAATGTGGGCTATTCCACTTAACCTCACGAGGGTAGCCATTGGTCACCTTCCCTTTAGAACAAGGTCCCATCACAAATTCTCAACATGCCTAGCTCTCTCATGCTAGGTCATGAACTTCAGACCAGTCAATCCGCTCTCATCTCCTCTATTTCCTGTGAGCCAAGTCCATGCATGTCAAGTGACCAAATTCAACCCACCTCTTTATTGTTGCAGTTCTCTTACTTCTACTCAAAGAGTAGATCCAGGTGGAAATATAGCAAGCATTTCAGCCTACCACAGATTTCCTTTAACATTGAGTCCCAGAGAGGAGTTATCTTCAAGGTTCCAGATTTCTTCACTTTTGAAAATAATCACTAGTCAGGATTTTCCAAGGAAATAGACTTTACCTTTCTTTATCGGACAGTTTGACCTCTTAGAATACAAGAATCCAAAAGACTGGGTGGGGCTAATTTCTTCAGAGACGTTATTCCAGGTGTGGTCTAACCCCATCTAAGCACAAGGTGGGGTTAATCTCTTCAGAGATGTCTTTGACGCTAAGTCCTAAACTCTCCAGAGGTCAATGCTAGGCTTGAGGTAACTGAATTTGCAAACTCTTTTCATACTTCCCAATAAACATTTCTATGCATCCTTAAATTTACAATAACAGGCATAAGAAATCAGTATAAACAACATAGTCAGAAATCAAACTTAATTCTTAAAACAGTCAAGGTCAATACTAATTAAGCTTATCTATATCCTTATCTAAACTACTGTTTACACAAAAACATGGAATTAGGTTTCTGAAGGCATCAAAACAGATCCATGTTTTCGGTCAGGCATTCTGACATTCTTAACCATTGTCCTTGAACAGAATCCCCATTTTATATAGGAATAACCAAAGACAGGATCCAAACAAAGTAATCAAAACTTTAACTTCCGATATTGTTTCCAGATAATAACTCAGTAAACTGCAAGGACATATCTGACTTCTGGCTAACTAAAGAAGTAACAATACCACGAGGCATAAGTCAAACATACATGTACTTTCCATCTTTATGATTTGTTCCTCTAGTACCCTACTCCAAACATACCACAATGTGTCAGTCCAGATAGACTAGAGGAACAAATTTCATAGACATGCATATAAGGAAAGGGTTTATATACAAAAGGAATGGAACTCTGAGAAAGCATCCCAACCCAGTCCAGTTCAAAGTCATAAGTCTGATATTAGCTCATATGCCCAATACTAGGCTATAAAGTCTCCTTCCAATTCACAAATTTACAGGTCAGTGGGTGCAGAATCCTGGCGCTGGCAGGGGTCTCCCCATGGCTCCTCGATTTCAGGGCTCTGGGTTCATCTACAGCATCCAGTGGTGGCAGAAGCAACTCATCGCTGGCAGGAACCTCCACATGGCGTCACCATCTTCAGAGGTCTGGCTTCATCAGGGCAAAACTGTGTGCCTTCTCTGGCTCCTCAGACACTGCTATCTTGTCTTGTCCGTGATTCATCCTCTCTGAGACTAACTCCCAACAACTGAGGAAGATAGCTTCTCATCTTCACGAGGGAAATATCACGAGATTTCCTAGAAGTCTCAGGAGAAAGCTATGCCCACATAGAGGCCTCATTGGCTACTCAATGCTTATCTCCAGATTAACAGGCTAGACTCCACCCCTACATCTCAATCATGAAATTAACATAAGCACATGACTGCCACAATATGCTGGAGGTTTTCCCTGATGTGCTTAGCAACTGGAGCTGGGAAGTTTGGAATCTAGTAAGCTACAAAGCCAGGAGATTTCAGCCCAGTGGAGGACATGGATCAAAGGATAAGGTGTTATGGAAAAATGCAGATAACTCCCAGGATAGACAGGCAATATTGGAAAATTCTATGAACAAAATACTGACTGATGTGGGAAGCATCAAAAAAAGATGGAAAGAATATAGAGAATTACTGTGCCAGAAGGAACTATTCAACATTCCACCATTTCAGGAGGCAGTTTATGAACAAAAGTAATATAGTACTGTGGCAGTCACGTACTCAGGGTCAAGATGACTAAGAATGTAGGAGTGGAGGCTAGCCGGTCAAGCTGAAGATAGCCAATGAGACCTCTGTGTGGGTATGGCTTTCTCTGAGAATTCTGAGAAATCTCATGATATTTCCCCTGTGGAAATGAGAGACCAGAGATTCAGTTCCTTGGAGATGGACTACTGACAAGATGAGATGACAGCATGCTGATCAATCCTGATTCCTGGAGACTGGAGGAGCTGGAGGAGAAGCCACATGGGCTTTTCCTGATGGAACCAAGCCTCTGGGGCTAGAGAAGCCACGTGGAGACTCCTGCCAGTGCTGAGTTGCTTCTCCTACCAGTGGATACTGCTGATGGACCCTGAGCCCTGGAAATGAGGAGCCTTGGGGAGATCCCTGCCAGTGCTGAGATGCTTCTACCGCCACTTAATACACAAGATGCTGCACCCACTGACTTGTGATTGTCCTGGTTTCATTGCACATGCTTCATGAGTCAGAAGGAGACTTTGTAGATTGGTATCGGACATATGCCCTAATATCAGGCTTATGACCTTGGACTGGACTGGGTTGGGATGCTTTCTCAATGTTCCATTCCTCTTGTATATATAAACCTTTCCTTTATATCCGTATGTGTATTATGAATTTATTTCTCCAGTCTACCCAAACTAAAACAAATACCATTCAAATTGTACTGAAAGCATTAGCCAAAATCAAGGGTCCAGGAATTGATTTGCTGCCAATTGAAATGTGTCAGTTATCTGATGAAGCACTACAAGCACTTACTGGCTCATACTGGGGGCTCAAATGTTTGAGAACAATGAGGAAACAAATGTACAAAAATGCTTGACACAATGGATGTATTTGTGGCCTGTGATAAGAGTTGTACAAGCACCCAATAAAATGATTTTTTTTTAATGAGCACTTACTCGTCTATGTCAGGAAATTTAGAAGGCAAATACTTGGCCAATTGACAAGAAGAGTTTCAATAGACCCTGCCTGATATCACATCCAAGTAAAATTTTGCTTAAATATCATCCAACATTCGTTTTAGTGGTACATTAACAAGCAACTGACAGAAGTTCAAGATAGATTCAGAGGAAGATGTGGAGCAAAAGATACATATCTGACGTCAGATGGATCTTGACTGAAAGCAGAGACTACCAGAAATATTTTTACTCGTGGTTTTTTTTTAACTATAGAAAGACATTTGACAGTGTGGATAATAGTAAACTATGAAAAGCCTTGAGAAGAATAGGAAATCCAGAACACTTCTTTGTATTCCTACAAAACTTGTATAAAGATCAAGAAGCTTTTGTGTGAACAGAATGAGGGAACACTACATGGTTTAAAATCAGAGAAGGTGTGCATCAGGATGGTATCCTTTCACCATTCTTATTCAGTTTGTATGCTGAGTCAATCATCGGAGAAACTGGATTATATAAGTTTGGCCATTTGCTGTCTTTTTATATATTCTGAAATAATTCATGTAGATTTCATGTCAACTCTTCTCTGAATGCTTGATAACATTTCATGGTGAGAGGAATATAAATCTTGCTGAAACTTGTTTTAATAACCTGACTCATTTTTTTCTTTCATTATGAATCTGTTGAGATTTTCTGTGTGTTTGCATTAATTTGGGTCAATAGTGTGTTTCTAAACATTTGCCCATTTCATCTAGGTTTTCAAATTTGTTGAAGTGCAATCTTTCATAGTAATTTCATAGTGTCATTATTCTTTTTATTTCATTTTGTTCTGTGTGGTGTCATCCATCACTCTTCATCTTTAATTATCGATATTTGCTTCCTCTCTTGTTTGCCAGTGATTTGTAAATTTTCTTAATTCTTCAATGAACGAACTTCAATGAATCTTTCTGATTTTTCTGCTATCCAACTACTTTATTTTCCACTCTAATCTTTATTTATTTTCTCCTCATAACTGAAAGTTTATCTTGTTCTTGTTCTAGTTTTTGAAGATATTGGGTTAAGGTATTGATTTTGGTGTTCTCTTTTTTCTGGTATGAATTGATTGCTATAGATTGTCCTCTGATAATTGATTTTACTGTGCCCCAAAGGTTTGGTATATTCTGTTTTTATTTTCATCTCTTTAAAGGACTTTCTTTATTTCATCCCTTATTTTGTTCATTACCAGGCATTTTTCAGTAATGTTTATTTTTAACTTTCCATTAATTCAATATTTTGCCCTTGTTGTTTTTATTGTTGACTTCCAATTTTATAGTCTGTGAAAATGGAGTGTAGACTGTGCTTAAATTTATTAAATTTTTTCTTTGTGACTTAATATATGGTACATTATAAACAATGTCCTTTGTGCTCTTGAAAGAAATATATATTGTGCCATTCTTGGGTGGAGTGCTCTGTATATATGTAAGATGTTAAGTTGGTTAACTGTGTTTATTTCTTCTTTTTTTTAGTTTCTTTCTGATGATTTATGTCTTTAATAGTGGTTTATGGAAGCGTCCTACTATTGTTATTATGTTGTCTATATGTCTCCCCAGCATTGGAAGTTATGATTAATATGTTGCATTGGTTACTTATATCTTTATTATCTTACATCTTCTTCTAATGCTCCTTTGCCAATCATGTCTTATAGTGGTTTTGTCTTGAACTCTATCAGAGTTGAAACAGAGATAAATTCAATCTCTGAATTTTATCAGAGATAAATATTGTCACCACTTCTTTTTTGCCATTAGCGTGGTCATCTTTTCTCCATCCTTTGCTTTTTAGTCCATTTTCATCTTTGTGTCTAAAATGTGTTTCTTATAAGCAGCATATCTATAGGTCTTGTTCTCTTTTCCAGTCTGCTATTTTCTGTATCTTTATTGGAACATTTTAAACCATTGAATTGAGTTTTGTTATTGAGATTGCTGTCATTTTTCTATGTAGATTTTTTTGGTGGATTTATGATTTTTTGTGCTATTCTTCTGCATTGGTTTGAGTACTGGTACTATTTTCAGTGTATTGATTTTTGGTTGTTGCTGTGTCTTGTATGTTGGTCTCAAGTTTGCCTGATGTTGTTCTTTGTCTATTCAAAGTGTATCTTTACTATTTTTGTAAGTCAGCCTTTTTTTTTCCAACTCCTTTCATGTCTCCTTTACTGAAAATAACCTATTTCTTCCTCATTTTTGAGGTATATTTTTGCTGGATATTACATCCTTCTTTGGCAATATTTTGTTGTTTGCTTAGTGTTTTTTTTCCCCTATGATTTTATTAGGGGCTCTTAAAGCTCTTATAGCATTCAATATGTCATTTATATCAAACATATTTGTACATATATTTCCATATTCATTTCCAAATATTTTCCCCATGAGCCCTTGTTATAAGCTCCTATTTCCCATCCCCTCCCTTTTTTTTAAATGAATCATTTTATTGGGGGCTGTTTGCTTAGTGTTTTATATATTTCACTTCACTTTCTTAGAATGACCACTATTTGGCCAATTGACTGGAAAAGATCCTATTTATAACAATTCCAAAGAAAAATGAGTCCATCAAATGTTCAAATTATATAACAATATCATTGATATCACATACAGTATAATTTTTCTGAAGATAAGCCAACAATAGTTATGACAGCATATTGACAGGGAGCTTCCAGGGATTCAGACTTGATTCAGAAGAGAACATGGAACTAGAGATACCATTGCTAATGTCAGTTGGATCTTGACACAAAGCAGAGAATACCAGAAAGATATTTACCTGTGTTCTGTTGACTATGCAAAGGCATTTACCTGTGTGGTTAATAACAAACTATGGATACCCTTGAATGGGATAGGAATTTCAAAACACTTCAATATATTCCTGGAGAACTTATACATGGATCAAGAGGTAGTTGTGCAAACAGAACAAGGGAATATTGTGTGGCTTAAAATCAGGAAAAGTGTGTGTCAGAGTTATATACTCTTACCATACTCATTCAATCTATATTCTGAGCATTTAATCACAGAAGCTGGATTGTATGAAGTGAAGAGGAGCATCATGATTCAAGGAAGGCTTGTTGACAATCTGTAATATGCAGATTACATAACTTTGCTTGCTGAAAGTAAGAAGGATCTGAAGTGTTTCATGATAAAGATCAAGGATTGCAGCTTTCAGTGTGGATTATACCTCAATGTAAAGAAAACCAAAATCCTCACAACAAAACCAAGAAGTAGTACCATGAGAAATGAAGTAAAGGTTGAAGTTGTCAAGAATTTTATTTTGCTTGGTTCCACAGTCAATACTTATGGGATCAGCAGTCAGGAGATCAAAGGACACATTGCATTAGGCACATCTGAATCCTGAAACCACATAGAGTATTCACAAGCTAAGAAATTACTCTGATGGCTGTGGTGTGCCTTACCCAAATCATGGTATTTTCCGTTGTTCCTTATGCATGTGAAACTTGGACATTGTATAAGAAGAATCAGTGAATTTGGATTGTGATTCTGGTGGAAAATATTGAAAGTACCATGGAATGCCAAAAGGATAAAAAGAACGAGTCTTTGATGAGGCAAAGCCAGAATTCTGTTTTAAGGCAGGGTAGATGACTCAACACTATGTCACCAGGACCCTTACAATAGTAGGAGGTGCTTGTTTAGACTAAAGTGACCAGTCTCTGAGTCTTAGAAACCTTGGGAAGGGAGCTTCATTGAAAAGTCAGGAATATTTGATACCAACATTTTATGTGACTTCGAAAAAGGTACTTAGTCTCTATAACCCAGTTTTTTTAATTCTTTAATTTTTAATTCTTCAACAGGGGCTGATAGTAACTATTTCACGGGAACTTTGAGTATACTAAATGAAAACAATTGAAATTCTACAACAATGTAAATATTCCCATTTTTCTTTTAGAATTATATCTCCTTATATCATACAATGGGATAGGTTAGCGGCAGAATGAAAAGAGCCTGGGGGAGAGGGTGGTGGTAGTGTGTTTCTGCTCTCATACAGATTTACAGCCTCAAAACACACAGGGGCAGTTCTGCTCTGCTTTATAATATCACTGAATCCAAATAGACTCTATGACACTGACTTGCTTCTTTGTTGAGAGGTAGAATGCAGCAATGAAAATAAAATAGATCAAAAAGAAAAGAAAAAAAAGAGTAGATAAGAATTCCATGATACTTTTTAGAAGTTATCATTGCCGAGATATAAGGACTGTAGTCTATCTCTTCTGTTCTCTGTATACTTTGTGTTGGGACCTTAGAATTACCTACCATATCTTCTTTGCTAAAAGTATGTGATGGTTATATAGATATGTCCCTTTCATCCTTGCAGTCAAGTACCACAGATAATCTGATCTCATATCCAATGATATGTCTGATTAGTCTAGGGTTAATCCATTCCCTTTGAAACTCTGATTCAGAAAGGGGTGTTGATATAATAGAGACACTAGAGATGATTACAAATTTTTTTCTGAAGAAAGTGTCCTGAATCATAAGCAAAAGTCATCAGAAAACGTTGTCTCCTTTAATTCTACAGGAAATTACTTGACTCTAGCCAATAAACTATCAGCCTCGGGATGGAAGGTGATTTTGTAAGTGGCAAAAGATAATTGGATAAAAACTCAGTTCTTGCGCAGCACTGGGTGGCTCCCATGACCACCAGAGGGCAGTGATGCCCCCACCAATAAAACAAAAAAAACCTCAGTTCTTATTTCCATAAAGCAGTCTTTCCTACCTCAGTATTTTAAACTGTGCATAGTTAACATTCTTAAGTTAGTTTTTATTTTATATTATTTTAATTGGGGGGGGGAGCATCACTGCCTCTGATGGTCATGGGCGCTACCCAGTGCTGTTCCTGAGGCCGCCACTGGATTTGAACCGCCAAGCCCGTAGGCCGTAGTCCCGCACTCAACCACTTACGCCACTGGGGCTCAGCCCCTTAAGTTAGTTTTATTTTAATTCTATGCTAACATGAAAATAGAACTACCTTAAATATTGTGTTTTGTGTTAAGTAATATTCTCTAAGTTTATATCTGTCTTTATATCAAATGTACAGAATATTTAGGCTATACAGAATATATAGGCAAATTTTATGATTAATCAGTTTATTCAGGAAGTAAGCAAGTTGTAATGCAAGTCAGAAATGCTAAGGATAGAGTTGTTCATCAGGACATATTATAAAGTTCTTTCAGGGATGATAATAGATTCCGAAAGGATATACCAACTCTTTGTGTGGCAGTCACCAATCTGTGTCGATTTCAGCACTGGGAGTGTAGGGGTGGAGTCTAGGCTGTCAATCTGGAGATAGCCAATGAGGCCTCTGGGTGGGCATGGCGTTCTCCTAAGAATTCTGGGAAGTCTTGTGGTATTTCTCAATTGGAGGAGAGAGACTTGATGCAGTCACGTGGAGACTGTCTACTGACAAGACAAGATGGCAGCACAGAACCTGATTCCTGAAGACTGGAGGAGCCGGAGGAGAAGCCTTATGGGCTGACCCTAATGGGACCAAACTTTTGGGGCCAGAGAAGCCACGTGGAGACTCCTGCCAGTGCTGAGATGCTTCTACCACAACTGGATACTGCTGATGGACCCTAAGCTCTGGAAGTATGGAAAGAGTTTGCAAATCCAGTTACCTCAAGCCAAGCATTGACCTCTAGAGGGTTTAGGACTTAACATCAAAGACATCTCTACAGAGATTAACCCCACCTTGAGCTTAAATGGGGTTAGGCCACACCTGGAGAGACTTCTCTGAAGAAAGTAGCCCCACCCAGTCTTTTGGAGAACTCAGGATACTTGTAGCCTGAGAGAAGTTCAGACTGACTGATAAAGAATGATAGAGTCTATTTCCTTGGAAAATCTTGACTAAGGATTATCTTCAGAAGCAAGGAATCTGGAACCATGAAGGTAACTCCTCTCTGGGACTGAATGTTAAAGGAAACCTGTGGCAGGCTGAAATGTTTGTTAGGTGAACACCCAGATTTACTGCTTGTCGGTGAAAGCAGGAGAAATGGAGCAATAAAGAGTTGGGTTGACATTGGCCAATGACACCCGGGGACTTGGTTCACAGTAAATAGAGGCAATGAGAGCGGGTTGACTGGTCTGAAGTTCATGACCTAGCATGAGAGAGCTAGGCATGTTGAGAATTTGTTGGGATTTTGGTCTAAAGAGAAGGTGACCAATGGCTACCGTGGTGAGGCTGAGAAACAGCCCACATTGGGTTGACCAGAAACCAACCAAGAAAAGAGAAGCGTTTTGAGTCTGTGAACTGGTGCATATTGCTGCTGACTTTATGGATGGCCTATCCTGATTTGACTTTGCTAATGGATGCACAATTCATGAGTTTCCAACTGGAATGAAGATTCTTCACATTGAGAGATATGATTGTTTCCTCAGAGCACTGGGTTGATGTAAGTGGGCAATACAGAAATTAGCTACCCAAAATGGGGGAATGAAGACATGAGGTGGTTTGGCTTGCAAACTCTTATAGGTGGTGGAATATACATTCATAGGATTATAGGATCAAGGTGTAGGTATTTTTTAAATGCAATTGTAAGGCTCAGGATCTCTTTTGTTCACGTATAGAATGTTATTTTTAAATGATGGTGACGCATGTTGAATTGTATGCATTTTAGTTTTATCCTGTTAGGTATAGATATGATTTTGTTGTTTACTTGAAGGTTACATATGGTTACAGAGTTATGCGAAAGTATAAAATTAACAAGGGGTGGTCTGTGGCAGTCATGTGCTTGTGTTAATTTTATGATTGAAGTGTGGGGGTGGAGTCTAGCCTGTTAATCCAGAGATAGCCATTGAGTAGCCAATGAGACCTCTGT
This sequence comes from Nesogale talazaci, assembly GCA_004026705.1. Taxonomy (NCBI): domain Eukaryota; kingdom Metazoa; phylum Chordata; class Mammalia; order Afrosoricida; family Tenrecidae; genus Nesogale; species Nesogale talazaci. The sequence goes on from PVJH01035405.1 coordinate 16,285, forward strand.
GTGGGCATGGCTTTCTCCTGAGACTTCTGGGAAGTCTCGCGATGTTTCCCTCGTGAAGATGAGAAGCTATCTTCCCAAGTTGTTGGGAGTTAGTCTCAGAGACAATTAATCATGGAAAAGACAAGATGGCAGCGTCCGAGAAGCTGGAGGAGCCAGCAGAGAGACCATGCGGCTTTGCCCTAATGGAGCCAGACCTCTAGGGCTGGGGCGGCCACATGGAGACCTCTGCCAGCGATGAGTTACTTCTGCTGTTGATGGACCCTGAGCCCTGGAAGTGGGGGGCCATGGGGAGACCCCTGCCAGCACCAGAACTCTGCACCCACTGACCTGTGACTTTGTGAGTCGGAGGGAGACTTTGTAGACTGTTATCGGGCATATGGGTTAATATCGGACTTGTGAAGGGCTGAGCCCCGGTGGCATAGAGGTTGTGCGCGGGACTTTGGCCCGCTGGGACAGAGGTTCAATTCCCGCTCACAGGAGCAAAGGCTGGGCCTCCTACTCCCACCACAAGGGCAGTGATGCCTTATAAAAAATTATAATATCAGACTTGTGACTTTGTGCTAGACTGGATTGGGATGCTTTCTTGATGTCCTATTTCTCTTATATATGAACCTTTTCCTTATATCTATGTGGGTGTCATGAAATTTATCCCTCTAGTCTACCCGGACTAACATAACCCCCATCCCATGGTTATATAACCCTTAAAATGATCTGTACCATCACAAACAATTCTAGTGATCCCGCTCTGCTCCCGCCTTCATTTTTTTCCTACCAGTTTTATTGGCACATAATTTATCTATCATACCATTGCATAGTTCAATTCTTTGGTCTTAAAAAGGAGAATTGGGGTTGAGCCCTAGTGGTGTAAGTGGTGCGGCACTGCGGCCCGTGGGTTTGGTGGTTCAAATCCAGCAGCGGCTCTCTGGAGCCATGACCACTGGAAGGCAGTGATGCACCCCCCCAAAAAAATAAAATAACAAAATAAAACAAAAAACAAGGAGAATTATATAATCACCACCATGTCAATCTCAGAGTATTCCCCCCCCCACCCCGTTAAAATGAGCTGTGTAATCACACTCAATTCTAGTGCTCCCTCCCCCCTCCTATGTCCACTATTTGCACCCAATTTACTCCCAATATCCCCTTTCCCTCCCTACTTTCCCTCCTTCACCTCCCCCACCGCCTGCATCACCTAAATCCTCTTTCATCAGTTATCATCATTATCATCCACTGATCCTATACTTCACATCTGGGATACCCTGCAGAAAATAATATAAAGCAAATTGCACTAAGGTGGTAAAAATAAGATGCTATTCATATAAAGACAAAAAATACTAATAATGCATAAGGAGGAGAAGATCCCATGGACATTCAAAAAGTGAGGGAATCCATTTCTGTCATGAAACAACTAAGAGATACTTGCATCCACTACAAATTCAGGTCAACTGGACAAGTATTGAGATGGATCCAGCATAATCAAGATCACCATGGTCTCTGCCAATTCAAGCCTCTTGCTTTTGGCTAGAGCAAATCTGTCAACAACTCAGTCTGAGTAGATACTCTGCAGATGACATAAGTAAAGTCGTGTCCTTTATAAACATAAGGTTAAACTGCATGAATTGTGTGGATTCACTTATACCTGAATTCTCTTTTTAAATGCCATATGACACTACTCAGCTAGAAGGACAGCCCTCTCTTCAGTAAAAGGTAAATCTCAGTAAAACCTGGTTTCTTGTGGTTCTTGCAAATTTTTCTTTCTATCTAGTGCTACACCTTAAGCCCTGAACAACACTGTGGGATCCAGACAGAGTGCTGGGTATCACTTCTAGTGATGTTAGAGGTGCTCCCAAGAAGCAGAGGGAAGCTATGATAGTACCAAGAAAAGTTAAACAGTAAGGTGAGGTCTGAAGCTGCAGTAGCCTGCCATTTCAGCATGAATGATCATTATAGAAAAATGGATTCATGGAACTGTCACTGCAGTTATACCGGCAGGCACAGAAATCTTGCACTTTTTGTGAAATATTTCTTTTATCTTGTATGACAGATGATGCTTTAATGTGGATGCAATACGTATTTGTTGTAGTCACATGCCATCCAGTAGCTTCCAACTCAAAGCAACCCTATGTGAACATAACATATATAACATACAAAATTTGTTCATTCATATCATTTTTCCTCTCCCAAATGTGGGGTACCAGCACCCACAATCAAATGGGTACAAGGAGCAGCTGTGTGGTTGAGAGGTAAAATTAAAGAGACATCAGACAAGATAAGGTACCCAAGGGCTCACCTGCAGGACCACCATGACTGCAGGAGCCAGGTCTGCACAGGGGGCGGGGGGAGGGAATGCATTTCCAACCAAGCCTCATATACACTTAGGAGGTCCGCAAGCTCCCCTAATTCTGGGTAACCATATAGGTAACAAAGTGGGCTGCACCCTAATCCTAAAGGTCCCTGAGTACTGGGAGTAACCTACTACCAGTGCTCTGGGCAAGGAAAGGGGAGCGGCTTTTTCAGAGCCCAGAGAGCAGTAGCATGTGTCTGCTCTTATAGTCACAGCTGCAGACTAGATAGAAATCAGCCATGTGCTTTTAAGAGGTAACTTTAAGGTAGCCTTCTAACTGGAGGATATAATGGGGAACGATATTAATTATGAGGATGAGATTGGGACTCCTCTTTAACTCACAAGGGTGAAGGCCTCCTTACACCCCAGAAACCCAGCCTACCAGGCTTCATTTTTTTGAGTTTTTTTTTTTATTTTATTGGGGGCTCTTATAGCTACTACAACATTCAGTACATCATTTGTATCAAGCACATTTGCACACATGTTGCCACATACATTTCCCAACATTTTCCACTTGAGCCCTTGGTACAAGCTCCTCTTTAAAAAAAAAACCCTCACCTTTCCCCTCCCCCCCTTTTTTAAATGAATCATTTTATTGGGGGGCCCATACAACTCCCATCACAATCCCTAACAACATCAGTTGTATGCAGGCCACTTTTACACACCCATTGCCATCATCACTCTCAAAACGTTCTCCCTCCCTCCAGGTCCCCATTATCAGCTCCCTATATTACCCTTCCTGCCTCCTTTCCCCTTGAACCCTTAGTAATTTACAAATTATTTTTTCATCCTGTACATTGTACAATGTGTCCCAACACTCACTTCCCTGTTGTCCGTGCCCCAGAGAGGAGGCTACGTGTAGATCCCTGAAGTTGGTTCTCCCTTTCTCTCCTATTACTAGTCTTGAGGGATCATCTATCCTAAGTTTCCCATGTTTCCAACTTCACTGTACATCTCCTGGTCTAGCTGGAGTTATGTTATGCTCCTGGTACATCTCCTGGTCTAGCTGGAGTTATGGGGTCATGATAGTGGGTGGGAGGCAGCATGGGAACTAGATGAAGGTTGCATATTTCATAGCTCCTACACT
>PVJH01035406.1:0-20043 GCA_004026705.1 Nesogale talazaci
CATCACTGCCCTGGTGAGAGTAGGAAGCCCAGCCTTGCTCCTGGAGAGCTGCTCCTGGATTTGAACTGTCAACCCTGTGGGCCACAGTCCCACACACAACCATTGTGCCGCCAGGGCTCAGTGCAATTTTTTTTTTTCCCTAATCCTAAATCTCAGTGGCCTTCTCCCTCACTATTGCATGAGGCTACAATCTGGCTGCTAGTCTTCCAGCTTCTCATTCTGGAATAGAGACTAAAGGATAGCCTCTGTCTGTGACTGGTGGCAGGTACACAAAGGATCATCTGGGTGATTAAAAAATTTTACATGAAAAAAAAAAATTAACATGGCTATGGCATCATCATGTGACTTCATTGTGTGACTGAAGCAGTTCATATGTCTAAATCTAATGTTGATGAAATGGAAAAGTATTTGATGAGGTTGAGAGGTGGTATGAATATATGGGAACAGTACTGTTGGGGGGGCGGGTTGTCAAATCAGCTATGATCTTACTGAAAGTTCCTATGTTCATAACCTACCATACATTTATTAACACACCCATACATCAGCTACTTCTCTTTACTCTCCCTCTTCAGCCCAGATTGCAGTTTTACTCTGTCTGTTAGCACATTGTCATTCCACAGTTGGAGAGTGAGAACGATCATAAGCGTATTTGATTCCTTAGGTATCCATGAGCTGGAAGGCTGGATGAAGGAAAATATATCTGACTTTTCAAATTGGAACACTGGAGAGATTTTCTCTTATTTTAATATATTTTTAATCATTTTATTGGGCTCTTATTGCTCTTAGAATATTCCATTCATCAGTTGTACCAAGCATATTTTAACATACCATCATCATTTCCAAATCATTTTCTACTTGAACCCTTGGTATAAGCTACTCTTTTTTTTCCCACTCCCTCCCCCATCCTCCAATTGAAGCATTTCTATGGTAATGATAATTTGGTTTGTATGTGGTACACTAGAGCTTTATATATGTATTAAAAGTTAAATTGACTTATTGTAGTTAGAGCAGACCTAACTAACATTCTGTGGAAAAATGATCTTGAATCCAAACAGTCAATGCTATATAGTTAATGTGTATGAAACATGGACTTTGTTTAAACTAGAAAAGCCAAACAGAAAAAAGACTTCTGATACATTAATCTTGCAGATATTAGGATAACTATCAATTTCAAAGATTCGATCTGCATATTTTCAATTTATTAAAATTTGTGGAATGAATTTGAAAATAAATTAAAAGTTTACATTTGGTTTAAAGCATAGAACTCATGAGTGGAAACAGCAGATGCCTCTGGTAAGTAAAACTGGGTCGCTGGAAGACAGGAATAGAAGAAAAACTTCCTTTTCAGAATGCGTTTCTATATCCTTTTTTAGACATTTATATTTTAATTTTTCATTTTTAAATAATTCTATACTTAAAGTTTCAAAAATATTGCAAAGAGTTTGTGTGTAACATCTTATATAACTCAACAATGCAATTACCAAAATTGGGAAATTGGCATTCTTCCTATTCTATCATATGATCATCTCCAGGACATAATAGTAGAATTTTATTAGTTGTCCCCTTAAAGACTTTTTTCTGGACCAGAATCCAGTTCAGAATCACAGTTTTCATTAGGCTGCCATGCCTCCTTCTCAAAACCAAATTCACTGCCTTTGATTCTATATCCGCTCACACCAGCCCTATTGGACAGGGTAGATCTGCCCCCTTAGAGGTTCTGAAACTCACGGAGTGGGAAATGCTGTCTTCTCCCTCAGAGGACCAGGTGGTTTCTACCTGCTGACCTGGCCGTTAGCAGCCCAGTGTCATTACGACAAGACTCTTCTCATGTCTCCTTATTGTTGGTGTAATCGAGTCAGTTCCAGCCCATGGTGACCCTATCTATGCACAACAGAACATTTATCCCTGGTTCTGTACCATGATTAAAATCATTCCTCTGCCAGAGCCGACTATGGCTTGCCATTCTCTATGGAGTACTCTGGCCAAACAATCTCTAACACAGATCACTTTGTCCTTTTAGCAGTCTTCATACATTTCATTATAATATTTGGTTTTGTCTTTTCAAACTTCTCTCCCGTTCACCTTAGCTGCTTCTACTTCTCTATTGAGTAAATGCAAATGTGGGATCAGGAGGGACTTAGGATATAATTTTTTGGTCAAGACACCTTAGCTGTAACATAAAGACTTCTTTCTGACTTCCACACCATTGACTCAGATACACCCCACTATGCCAGCAACCTCTTGCCCACAGCCATTGAGTTTGCTTATTCTGCGGGTCAGTGTACCCACTGTAGCCACCTTGCACTGTGGGCAGAAAAGTTCACTGTGCCATCTTGGGCTGATCTCCTGGTTCTGCAGCTGTTTCTCTTGACCACTTAAAGCCATTCATCATGTGACAGCTCTCTAGCTCCTCAGGAAACCCAGGTTCATTCCTCATTATTCTTGGTGCTTTCAGGTCCCCTTTCACCACCTAGGTGAGCTCATTTTGTGTGTGTGCGCGCGCGTGTGTGTGTGTGTGTGTGTGCGCGCGCGTGCATGTTTTAAAAATCATTTTATTGGGGAGCTCATACAGCTCTTATGGTGAACTCATTTTAAGCCTATTGGGATAGCACAACGGATCAGTTCTCTTGTTAGGATTCCATTCGCCTTTCTTGCATTGTCCTGTCATGAGCCTTATTGCATTATTAATGGTGATGTTCAATCCTCACGGTGGACCACAAGCATCCTGTTTGTGCAGTCCTACCTAGTCATTTGTGTGAATCACAGAAACTGGCTAAAACAGCCTTATTAAGTAATTCACTGCACAGCACATATTTTTCTTTCCTTTGACCAGAGCTTATTAGATCTTTGATCAGGATCAGTAATGGAAGCTGGACCCCAGCCATTTCTTCTGACATCACGGGAAAGAGATAGTAGCTTGTGGAGGCATTAACCCTGCAGGCTCCTTCTTCAATGCCTGTGTCTCTTCCTAGCTCTTCTCCATACAGAGACCAGTTGTTACATTTTATCTGTGTATTGCAATTATTAAAAATACAGTTTAAAAAACTGGTATATATTTTGTGTGATTTTAAATTTTCAAAAAATCATTTTATTGGAGGCTCGTACAACTCTTATCACAATCCATACATCAATTAAATCAGGCATGTTTATACATCTGTTGCCTTCATTATTTTCTCTTTTTTTGCCTTCATTCTTTTCTAGACATTTACTTTTTGAGCCCTTGGTGTCAGCTCTTCCCCCACTCCCACCCCCTAGTTTAATTAAAATTTAAAGTCATACACATGGAGAGAAAATGTTGTCAAGACCATTACTGTTTTTTCATCTCTACAAGACCACAGCCAAATTACCAATGAGTTAAATCAAGTGTTCTTGCCTCTTAACTTTAAATTACTTATGGATGCTCCTCCCCAGCCCCCTCTTTTTAAACAAAGCTTTTTATTAATAGGCTAACAAGCTGGAATTCACTGTTTATATAATGTAAAATTAAATGAATTGGATTGACAGTACTCCCTTTCATAACAGGACCATATGCATTTATTTAAAAATCTCTTGAAGAATAGATCTCATTTATTTAAAGATCTCTCTTGAAGAATGGATGTCAGTGTTTTAAGACAAAGATTCTTGTGTTTTCCAAAATCTGTGAAATGTCTTACTCTCAAGATTCCTTCAGAAGATGATATAGATAGCTGCAGAAAGGATGTGAAGTGATAAGACCTCTTGAGCCCAACATGTCCTTTTAACTACAGGCATATTGTACTTTCAGAATGCGTATTAGGACCACTTGCAAGATTCTGAGTATTTTTTAAATGCTAAAGTTAGAGGTTAGATCATAAATGGAAAGTGATATGCATGTATGAGTGAAAGATGAATTTTTTTAAATGAGAAAAGATTAATTTGCTGGAATTTGGGGTTTATTTCCCCTTTGTCTAAAAATCAAGAGTACACTGTAATGAAAATGGTTTGTATTAAACTAGCCTAAAAGGCAGTGATTTGAATGTCCCTCTGCCCACCACCACAATAGAAGTGAGACTTCTTGTGGAGGCAGCATTGCCCTGTGAAGCAGCTCTGCTCTAACACATGGCATAGAATCAACTGGACAACAATGAGTTGTTTTTCATGTCTTTTGCTCTGGGAAGTTGTCTAAAACAACAGGGAATCCTGATGTGCTAGATTTACTACCCAAGACCACTCTCTGGAGTCATACTCATTGCTTTCACAGTGTCGCCCAATTCATAACACTATCCAAATGACAGTGATGAAGTATCAACGACAATGATTTTGTGGTTGAGGGATCACCACAACATGAGAAACTGGATTAAAGGGCCGCAACATTAGGAAGGTTGAGGACCCCTGTACTAGAGGGAAAGGATACTAAGCAAAAGCAGCAAAGGATAGTGATTCCCACCAAAAAAAAAAAAAAAGCAAAGGATAAAAGGTATATGGAAGTAAGTCCAGAAGCAACCAGGTACAGGTTTCCAAGAGTGCTCTCCCAGTGGGATCACACAGAATGTACTTTATTCTTCCAGCAAAGAGCTGTGAAAACATGTGTAAAATGTTTTTTTCAGGGAATGTCATCAGAAACTGATGGGAAGTGTCCTAAAAGTTCAAGATCTCAGTCACTGTCCAGTAGCCAGCTTTGCAAACAAAACCTGTCCAGGTGTCTTGAGCTTGCTGTGTTAACTAGACTACACACATGCAATCTCATGTTCTTTCCTGGAAAGCTCATTGTATTAGTAGTTTTTTTTCTGAACAACTTCCTGGAGTTCAAGATGGATAGGTAGGCAGATAGGGTGTGTGTGTGTGTGTGTGTGTGTGTGTGTGTGTGTGTGTTTGACTAGAGAAACAAATTTACAGACACCCATGTGTACAAGAGACCTTTAGGCTGAGCCCCGGTGGCGTAGTGGTTGTGCGTGGGACTGCGGCCCACTGGGACGGAGGTTCAATTCCAGCTCACAGGAGCAAAGGCTGAGCCTCCTTCTCCCACCACTAGAGGGCAGTGATGCCTAATAATAAAAAATAAATAAAAAAAGGAAAGAGACATTTAAATACAAGAACAATTGAATATTGAGAAAACAGCCCAGTCCAGATCAAGTCCATTATTAGCTCAGATGCCCGATACCAACTATAAAATTCTCTTCAGATTTACAGAATACACACAATGATAATACAGGAAGATCACAGGTCAGTGGGTGCAAAGTCTTGTGGATCCAGCAGCTGTGTAAGCATCTCAGCGCTGACCTGGATTTCCATGGGGCTCCTCCAGCTCCAGGGCTCTAGCATATCTCCATGTGCCTTGTCAACAGGAATGTCTCACATGAAGTGAGTGAGTGTCCTACTTCCAGCTAGCTATTAATCTCCTAATCCACTCCAAATGAAATCATCAAGCTGCTACCTGATTGACAGGCTAACTTCCACCCATTCACTCTTAATAGTCTCAAGTTGACAACAGTTTATGTAACTGCCACAAGGCATAATGGCAAAGAATGTAGACTCTGAAATTTGACTACAGAGATTGTCATTTGCTAGTTAAAATTATAGAGCACTGGTACAGCTATGAGCTTGCAACATGGGATCCAAGACAGGTAAACCTATCAGGATCAATGATGAGAGTAGCAACACCAGGAGGGTATTGGGAAGGTGGGGGAAGAAGGGGAGAGCCGATCATAATGATCTACATATAACCCCTTCCAAGGAGGACGGACAACAGAAAAGTGGGTGAAGGGAAACAGTGTTTGATGAAAGACATGAAAATTTTTTTCATTTCCAGGGGTTCAAGGTGGGGGGTGGGGGGGAATGGAGCAGACCAAGACCCAAGTAGAAAATGTTTTGAAAATGATGATGGCAACATGTACAAATATGTATGTATGTGTGGATTATAAGAGCTATTAGCCCCCAATAAAATTGTTTTAAAGTTACAGGTCACAATGAATCGATTCAATTCTAATGAACAGTACAAAAAAGAAAAAGGGTAGCGTCTGGGTTTTTTTAAGCAACAAGCAGCCATCTAAATGAGGTGTCAGGTAAATTCACATGGAAGAAGCACACCAACCTGGTAATCCAAGGATTATAAATCGTAAGATCCAACACTGGCGGAGGGAACCTGGTTTGCAGGTGGCTGTGGATGAAGTGAGAGCCTACACCTTTTGCAGGGCCTCCATGTGGAAAAAGTGTAGTTTGTCTGGTGAATTCCCTCCAAGCATTGGCCAATGATATGAATAATCTTGTATCACACAGTGGAAATTGGTTTAATGCAGATGTGGTTAAGTTTAAATTTGACACCTTATCATTTGTTCTCCTTCTGGATTGTTTGTTTATAGATCATTTTGTTAGAGGCTCTTGCAGCTCTTTAAAAAATCCATACATCAATTGTATCAAGCATGTTTGTACATATGTTGCCGTCATCATTTTTTAAATACTTACTTTTTCAGTCTGAGCCCTTGATATCAGTTCCTCTGTTCCCTCCCTTCCTCATTCCCACTCTTATGATAAATTATATGGATAAATTATTACTGTTTTCATATCTGTTTTCAACCAACCGATGTTTCCCTTCCTCCATGGTTTTTGTTCCTCTCCCTGATGGGAGTGTGTGTGTGTGTGTGTGTGTGTGTGTTACATGTTGATCATTGTGATCAGTCCCTCCTCCCTCCCCAACTTCCCACTACCCTCCAAGTATCTTTACTTCCATTTCTATTCCTGAGGGGTTTATCATGAGCTCTTATCTGTACCAGTGTACATGTCCCAGTCTAGTCATAAGTGAAAGCAATATTACGTATTTCACTGGAGCTATACTGCACCCAGGTTGACTCATCCCTTTCTCATGACCCTTCTGTGAGAGGATGTCCCGTTGTCTGCAGATGGATTTTGGGTCTCTGCTCCAGCCCCCTCATTGTCAGCAGTATGTCTGCTTGTTTGCTTCCTGCTCCCATCAACACCTCATAGTCACACAGGTTGGTGTGCTGCTTTCATGTGGGCTTTTTCGCTCTTCTGCTAGCTGGATGGTCGCTTGGTTAACTTCAAGCCTTCACTATCTCTTTTGATAGCTGGGTACCATCTGCTTTCTTCACCACATTTGCTTATGCACCCATCTTGTCTTCAGCGATCTGGGAGGATAAAACATCACAGAATGCCAGGTTGTTAGAACAGTGTTCTTGAGTTGAAGGAGGACTTGAGCAGAGGCCCAAAGTCCATTCACTTCCTCATTGTATTGCCACGTTAATGTCTGTATTTAGGCCATTTAGGCCAATATCTCTATTTTTGTGAATTAATATATCTACGTATGTACACATTTATACCTCTTTCCATAGCTTTGCTTCCTAGATCTTTGCTCTGTTTCCTTTTACCGTCTTCCTGCTCTACCATCTCCCTTCTACCTCGTAGTTAGTACTCCCTCTCAGCTAGAGTGCTGTTACTCCAGTACCCACCAGGATCTCTGTCTCTTCCTCATGGTTGATTTTAATCCCCTAGTTGTTTTCTTCTATGGTGTTGTTTGCTTTTTTGGCCCATTTTAAATTTGTTCAGGTTTTTATTCATTCTGTCTAATATTTTTGTTTTGTTAATCTTATGGTATTTTGTTTTGCTTTGTTAGCTTCTCAAGAAATCCAGGATAGGTCATTCTGTAGATACAGTAACTGAAATAATAGTTTCTTAAGGTTATGGCAGGGGAGGTTGGTGGGATATAGGGAGCTAATAATAAAGTAAATGAATGAAAATGTTCTAAATTAGATTCTGGTGTTGATTGCAGTACTTTTTAACATATTTAAATGATTGAATTCTGTATGTGTCAATAAAACTTAAAAAAACTTTAGAAAGAACTTTTACCCTTTTTTAATTTTTTTTATTTTACTTTTGCCTGTTTTGATTTGTGTTAATGTCGTCACTTATAGACAACAATCAAGAAAAAGTCACCATGTAATAAAGTTTGTCACTCTTTCACTTTTAGAATCTTCTCTTTTCTGGATGTCGTCACCTTGTGTCGCTGTGCTCAGGTCTCCAGGGTAAGAATGGTTGGCATGATATGAGGGACTTCTTTTCTGACTTCCGTGATGACAGGCAACAGGTGTTTAGTAGACTTGACATGTTACAAATAGAGTGTTAGGTTTCAGAGACTATTATCTGAATCACAGTTTACTTACTCCTATGATGGGGTTATGTTCAATCTCTAATTAATTTTCTGTAATTCCGAACACCTTACATAATGAATATATCTTCAATGGAATATTGAAAAATGAAAACATTTTCTTTGGAAAAATATTACGCACGTAAATTTACAGGTTTTCTGATGAATCTCGTACACGTAACAACAAGAGAAGCTATAAAGATTTCTCTGAAAGCTGTACATTGCTGCTCAGTCAAATGTGCTTTCTTTTGGTTTGGCTTAACATTTTGCAGAGAAGACAGGAGAGAAGCAAGTAGATGAGAAATATGTTTTGATTTGTATATTGTGTTATTCATGCCGACTTTTATGGATTTCTCAAAAATGGTGAACTTTACTCTAGGAAATAAAATGAAATTTACCTGTGCCCTACCTTTACATAACAACAGTTTATACAGGGTGGGAGGAGAAAGGTAAAACCGCCATCTAGGAAGTAGTGGGGTTTTTTATGTTGGAAACATAAGGGTAGCAGTGACGCAATTACTATAGCTAATTATTATTACTATACTCTAAATTGGGGGGAAAGTAAAATGCAGCCCACAAAAATGACTACCTCTTGATAGTCTCTTTAGCTCAATTAATAGAGACTGCTTGCCTTGAGCTTTGCACTGTTAAAAAGAATTATTTACAGGAGCTAACCTAAAGCACAGTTGAGAACTTCCAGCTAGGAAGAGTCTAATTAATCGTGATGATACAGTGTAAGTGTATGGATGGTGTGCATGTTGGCACAATGTCAAGTTCTTAACCACTCTTCTTGGACTGTCCATGTAGAATGAGTGTATGTTTGGTTATGTATATTTTCTCCCCTGAAAAAGGTGAGAGATGATGTTAGCAGTAATTCCTTCTAGATGTGCTGGGTCTGGATTTGTCATTTTGAAATGTTTTCTTTTAGGACAGAGCAGGACTTTGCATAGGGTTTGCAAGGTTTACGGCATGCCTAAAATGAGAGAGAGTGATTACCAAGTTAGCTCTTGCTTCTTTCTTACGATAGCTGCTGCTTCAATATTTTACCTAGTGGGAGGGGTGTTTTCCCCTTCAGACATAACTCAAATCTATTTTAAGTATCCTCTGGCTTAAGCGCCCCAAATGAGATTTAGATCATCTTGAAGCCATACAAAATGTGTGTATCAGCTGTTTTGAGAATAGCCCGTATTTCTTAGTGATTTTTTCCTTTAATTTTATTTCTGCCTTTGGAACTCATGTGATCTCTCTGGACAAAGTATTATATTGCTTTTACAAATGCAGGAGTTTTCTTGTTTTTTTCCTTATGTAGCTTTGTGAAACAAATTTAAATTTGTGTAGCTATACCCAGAAATGGAGTGAATTTTAATTGTTGTTTGCAAGTTTCCCTTTCCACTTAATATGCGTTAACTTAGATGGAAGACACAATGCCATTATTAACTAAATCTGGACAGTTGGTACATTACTTGTTATCCCTGTGTTTTATTTTTTTATTGTGGGGTTTTTTGGGGGGGGGAGGGGGGGCATATTGCCCATATCCCTGTGTTTTAAAGTACTGATATATTTACTCAGTTTAAAAGCAGATTCTAAAGGAAGATCTGTCATTCCAAATTTTGGTCTGAATACTATATGTTTATTGCTTGCTAGAGAAAAGTAAATATAAAGAAATTTCAACCCCAAAAATAAAAATAAATAAAAATTGAAAAAGGCCTGAGCCCTGGTGGCGTAGTGGTTGTGCGCGGGACTGTGGCCCACTGGGATGGAGGTTCAAATCCAGCAGCAAGGCTGGACCTCCTACTCCCACCACCAGAGGGCAGTGATGCCCCCCCCCCCAAAAATAAAATAAAAATGGGGGGGGGGGAGAAATTTCAAATAACATACCAGGTAGAAGTTTGCTTGCTATAAAAGCTCTTAAACTTAAAACTTTTATCTGTTGCCTTCCATAACAAACCATTTAAGAAAATTGTAAAAGCCAATAGAAAAGTAAGATAGCATTGCTAACAAAGTCTCAGAAATTTCTAGAATGATAAATGCTTGCTTATCCTCGTGATGTTGATGAATTTTCTTTTTGGATATACGATAATTATCCTGGTGCTTATAAATATACAGAACCCCTTTTTCAGTGTTTCTGAGGAATACCTTTAAGTATATCCAATAGCGAATCTATGTTTTGATATTTTAAGTAAGAGATATAATCTCATGTATGACAATATAAGAACTTTTTTACATTTCACATTTTGTAGGTAAACTTTAAAAAGACTTGCTTTTTTTTTTTTTTTTTTTTGGGGCATCACTGCTCTCGGTGGTGGGAGTAGGAGGCCCAGCCCCACTGCTGGAATTGAACCTCCGTCCCAGTGGGCCGCAGTCCTGTGCACAACCACTACGCCACCGGGCCTCAGCCCAAAGTTTTTCTTTTTTTTTTTTTGTGGCATCACTGCCCTGGTGGGAGTAGCAAGCCCAGCCTTGCTGCTGGATTTGAACTGTCAACCCTGTGGGACGCAGTCCTGTAAGCTACCACTAAACCACCAGGGCTCAGCCAAGACTTGCTTTTTGAAGTACCAAATATTTCAAAGTAAATTAGCTCATAGTGAAGTTACTTAGCACCTAATTCCATAAAAGTGGAAAACTTTCTTACCTCTTCATATCATTTTTGGGGGGGAGGGGAGGCACCACTGCCCTTAGGTGGTTGTGGGAGGCCCAGCCGTGCTCCTGGAGAGCAGCTGCTGGATTTGAACCGCCAAACCCCTGGGCTGCAGTTCCGCACTCAACCACTTAATGCCACTGGAGCTCAGCACCTCTTTGTATCTTGTTGATTTTAGAGTGTTGTCGTTTTTCTACAATTATTGCTGGGTCAAATTAGAGGGACTTGTGATCCATTGAAAACTATACTTGAGTGAGCAAATTGAGGAGGATGAGGATTAAGCTTCTGCGTCACTTACAGAAAGATGATAGTCTCTTTTCTTAGTTGCAAATAGTTTGTCACAGTGCCAGTCTGTGCGAGTATTGCTATGGCTAACATACCTGTGTGGGACACTGGAGCCTGATGGTGTAGAGAGTCTACTTTGGCTGCAAGGTCAGCAGCTCACACCTCCAGCCGCATGCGGGGCTGCTGTGGGAACCCCAAGGGCGCAGTCCTACTCTGTTCTCTCAGCTCACCATGAACTGAATGGTTTGATAGCCCTGAGTTTCTGTTTGTTCTTTAGAATACTGTCCCCTTCAATTTAGCCTAGTCTTCACCTTGTTTCTATTGTAAGGATAGAGCAAGAGACTTAGTTTTTGTCAGCTGAAGTTGTGTCCTTTTGAATAGAAACTAGAAATCTTCCAGAAAGCAGCCTGTGGCTATGATGATTACACCACCCTGCCTTTTTTCCAGCTCCCCACTCTGCTTCGCTGTTAGTTTCTATACATATTCATTTATAAAATAATGCAAGGTGGATCTTGGGAAGGAAGTAATGGTGGGATTGAGAAATTTATTAACTGGTGGTGGTTCAGAGGAATTATGGATTCATATATTTATGGCTTTCTCCTCTTCATTTCAGCTCTTGCTTATTTCCCTTTTTTTTTTTTTTTTCAAAACAGG
Source organism: Nesogale talazaci (assembly GCA_004026705.1). Taxonomy (NCBI): domain Eukaryota; kingdom Metazoa; phylum Chordata; class Mammalia; order Afrosoricida; family Tenrecidae; genus Nesogale; species Nesogale talazaci. The sequence continues at coordinate 11,694 of PVJH01035406.1, forward strand.
CCTGGAATGTTCTGGCTCTCGATGGCAGTAACTGGCAACGAATTGACCTGTTTGATTTCCAAAGGGATATTGAGGTATAATTAATTATGTTTTGGGTGGCCCCATTTCTCTTGCTTGAGTGTAGTTACAACATAGAACCAATGAACCTCAGCCATGTAAATCTCCTTTTCCCTGGAGAGAGAAACTATTCCGTACATTTGAACATCATAAGAGCTTTTGGTGTTAGCTTTTTTTTTTTCCCCACCCCACCCTCTCATGAACCTTTGAGAAATTATAAATTATTTTTATTTCAGGCTGAGCCCCGGTGGCGTAGTGGTTGTGCGTGGGACTGTGGCCCACTGGGACGGAGGTTCAATTCCAGCAGTGGGGCTGGGCCTCCTACTCCCATCGCCGGAGAGCAGTGATGCCCCCCCCCCAAAAAAAAAAAGTTTAAAAAAATTATTTTTATTCCATATCTTATGCCATCTGCTGTCCTATACTACACCTTTTCAGCAAACTTTTATTAAACCCTTGTTATACGCAGAGTTACAATAAATACTTGGGAAGAGATGTAAAAATAATAGATAGCTATTCTTTCAGGTGCTATGGTTTAATGCTGAGTTCATTATACATATGTATGGTAGCATAGTAATACAAGTGCTCCATTTCCTCAAATAAAGGACACTTAACAAGTAACACAATATATAGTTTAGGCAGGTTTTAAGTAGATGCATTAATCAAGAGAGTATTTAATAGCAAGTTGAAATTCTGATTTAATTATATCTTTAAAGATGAGCATAAATCTGTCCTTTGTTTATAAATTGTTACACATTATATATATTCTTTTAAAAAAAAAAAAAAAACAGTGGGGGCTGAGCCCCAGTGGTGTAAGTGGTTGAGTACAGGACTTTGGCCTGCGGACTTGGCAGTTCAAATCCAGCGGCTGCTCTCAGGAGCAGCACTGGGTAGCTCCCACAACCATCAGAGGCAGGGATACCCAAACCAAAAAAAAAAACAACAGTGAGATAGCTTTTTGCTTACCTTTTTTATAGGGCCGAGTAGTGGAAAATATTTCAAAAAGATGTGGGGGCTTTTTGCGGAAATTGAGTCTTCGTGGGTGTCTTGGAGTTGGAGACAATGCATTAAGGTAAGGCTATAGCTTTTGATTAATCTTGATTGTAAAAATGCTAAAATAATTTTTAAATACCTAACCTCTTTTAGAATGTAAATATACATACATTGTTTGTAAAACTAAAATATGGCTTCCCGGCCTGGATCATGGCGCAACAAGATCAAGGTGAAAAGATGAACCCGATGCGGGAACTGCACATCCGCAAGCTCTGCCTGAACATCTGTGTGGGCGAGAGCAGCGACAGGCTGACCCGGGGCGCCAAGGTGCTGGAGCAGCTCACCGGCCAGTCCGTCTTCTCCAAGGCTAGGTATACCGTCAGATTCTTTGGCATGAGGAGAAACGAGAAGATGGCAGTGCACTGCACAGTCCGTGGGGCCAAGGCAGAGGAGATCTTGGAGAAAGGTCTAAAGGTGCGGGAGTATGAGTTACGGGAAAATAACTTTTTTGATACTGGAAACTTTGGGTTTGGGACCCAGGAGCACATCGACCTGGGGATCAAATACCCCAGCATCGGTATCTATGGCCTGGACTTCTATGTGGTGCTGGGGAGGCCCTGCTTCAGCATTGCCAACAAGAAGCGCAGAACAGTCTACATCAGGGCCGAACACAGAATCGGCAAAGAGGAGGCCATGCGCTGGTTCCAGCAGAAGTTTGATGGGGTCATCCTTCCTGGCAAATAAATTCCTGTTTCCAAAAGTATCAATGCGGGCTGAGCCCTGGTGGCGTAGTGGTTGTGCATAGGACTGCGGCCCACTGGGACAGAGGTTCAATTCCAACAGTGGGGCTGGGCCTTCTACCCCCACCGCCAGAGAGCAGTGATGCCCCCCCCTCCAAAAAAAAAATTGTCAATGCAGAAAAAAAAAAACTAAAATATGTGGTAATAGGAAATAATGGTTTAAGGAAGAAAACAAATACATACTCTTCCCTAAAAGCCAGATTCCCCATCATAACTGGTTCTTTGAGGTTTTCAGTAAGTTGATTGTTTTTTTAAACATTTGTTTACTCAATAGTAAATTATTTATACTTGGTAGACATAAGAGTTTAGGGCCCCCACCTAATTTACAATAGAGAATTGTTATAAGATAAAATAGTTTGGAGTTGATTGTTCACAATTGTGAATCATTTCAGTGCCAACAAGCAATATTATTAATAATAAAATCATTTGTCGATTTTTTATACCTCAAGTGGTGTCCATTTCAATTAATAACTTTTACTTTGTTTATTTTCCTATAAAGGACCTTTGCACAAAACTGTAGGAATATTGAAGTGCTGAATCTTAATGGGTGTACAAAGACCACAGATGCGTAAGTATTCTTACTGTGTTTTATAAGGGTAAGTGATAAACCTTGGGGTTGGCATACATTACCTATAAATGTAGATTATTAGATATGTTTGACAATTTTTATCTTGGTTTTATAGAGAAAAATTATTTAAAAAAATAAAATTGAACATTAGGCTGAGGCCCGGTGGCATAGTGGTTATGTACGGGACTGCAGCCCACTGGGTTGGCGTTTCAAATTCAGCAGCAGCTCTTCAGGAGCAAGACTGGGATTTCTACTCCCACCAGAGGGCAGTAATGCTCAAAAAACAAGGTTAAACAGCATATGATAAAATAAATATTCAAGGACTGAGCCCCAGTGGTGTAGTGGTTGAGTGCCAGACTGCAGCCCACTGGCTTGGTTCAAATCCAGAAGCAGCTCTCCAGGAGCAAGGCGGCGCCTCCCACTCCCACCAGAGGGCAATGATGCCCCCCAAAAAAATCAATATTCATAATATTAATAAATGACTCTTTAAATGTATTGTGTCTGTCAATGACAATATAAAAATAGCTAGGCATATCTCTTTGAGAGGCTTAATGTCACAGATTTAATAGAGAAACAATATAAATCTTCAGCCTACAGAGATACAGGTTGGTAATATGCATAATATAAAAGTTGTATATTATGCTGAGCCCAGTGGCGTAGTGGTTGTGCACGGGACTGCGGCCCACTGGGATGGAGGTTCAAATCCAACGGCAAGGCTGGACCTCCTACTCCCACCAACAGAGGGCAGTGATGCCTAAAAAAACAAAAAACATAAAAGTTGTATATTATGTCGGGAAATTGCTGCCCCTGGTAAGATGAAGTGAATTTCTTTTTTTTTTTTTCATTGCTTTTATTGGGGGCTCTTACAGCTCTTATACCATTCTATACATCCTTTATAACAAGCATATTTGTACACGTTGCCATATTCATTTCCAAATATTTTCTACTTGAGCCCTTGGTATAAGCTCCTCTTTCCCCCCATCTTTTTTTTTAAATGAATCATTTTATTGGGTGCTCATACAACTCTCATCACAATGCATACACACATCAATTGTATGCAGGCTGCATTTGCACACTTGTTGCCATCATCACGCTCAAAACATCCTCCTTCCACCGAGGCCCTCCATACCACCTCCCCATATTTCCCTTCTTTCCCCCTCCCCCATGATCCCTTAATAATTTACAAATTAATACTTATATTTATAATATAATGTAATATTATATAAATATTTTATAACATATAATTTATATAATACACAAATATCTATATAAAATTTAAATAAATATTTATATTTATAATAATTATAATATAATATTTATAATAATATTCATATCTTACACTGTCCAATGTATCCCTTCACTCACTTCCCTATTGTCTGTACCCCAGAGAAGTGAATTTCTTATAGAAGTATGTTTGCGTTAGGAGATATTAGTTACTCACAAAATCTTCCTGTTCAATAGTTTGGAAAAGAGATCTTTGTAATTGCTTGATTAAAGGCTAATAGAAGAAACTCTTTTAAGCATATGGTGCCAAATCCACTACCATTCGGTCTTTCCTGATGAATAGCGGCCCTGTGTTGCATTTCCAAGACTTCAAGTCTTGTGGGAACAGGACATCTCCTCTTTCTCCCACAGAATGACTGGTGCCCGGAGCACCGCCACACATCCTTTACTTATTCTTTTCTTGGATATCACAACATCGCGAACATTGAACATTAGCAAGTTTATGATTATTCATTCATTCTGTTTACTCTAGTAAGTTCTTTCTCTGAAAAAGGTATATTAATTCAAACTCTTTTTTTTTCCCCTGTCAATTGAGTTGGAAAACCTTTTGTATAAGATGCAAATTGACTGGCTGCTTTATTCCAGTAACCCTATATGACATGATTTTTTCTAGGGACTTTCCCAACGTGTCTATTCATTTGTACGCTATAATAACAAATAGTACATTTTTGTAATAACAAGACTAGATAGAACCCAAATGTGTATTTGCATAGGAATGATAAACTGAAAGCAATGAGTAAAATCTTTATATTGTACTCAAAAGTGAATCTAAAACAGAAGCCTAGGACTTAATGTAATTTTTACCCTTCAAATAACCATGTTAAATATTTCCCAAAGTGTACACATTTCATTCTTTTCTTTTTTTTTTCACATTTCATTATTTTCATAAGTCCTTTATTTATTTATTTATTTTACAAGTTGCTGACTTCAGTAAACACTAAGCAAAAAAGTCCCTGTCATCAATTTTGATTCATAATGACCCTTTAGAACTACCCCTTTGGTTTTTTTTAATTTTAAATCTTTGAGGGAGGACTGAGCCCTGGTGGCATAGTGACCGTGCGGGACTGCGGCCCACTGGGACGGAGGTTCAATTCCAGCAGTGGGACTGGGCCTCCTACTCCCACCACTGGAGAGCAGTGATGCCCCCCCCCCCCCCCAAAAAAAAATCTTTGAGGGAGTGGGCACAGCCTCCCTCATCTTCTTCCTGAGGACCAAATGGTAAATTTGAACTGCTGGCCTTCCAGTTAGCAGTCCACTAAGCTGTATACACAGGAGTAACCAATAAAATGAATCATTTCCTATCTGTTCCAGTATACATCCTCCGTTCCAGCTGGATTTGTAGAGTAGAACTGGGATCATGTTAGTTGGGGGGGCAGAGGGGGAGAGAGAGAAAGTATTCAAGAACCAGAGAAACAATGCATGTTGCAGCTTTGCTACCCTGCACCCTGACTGCCTCATACCTTCCCTGGGCCTTCTGTTATGGAATGTCTAGTTGCCCACAAATGGGCTTTGGGTCCCCACTCTGTACTCCCTTCATTCACAGTGGTAGGATTTTTTGTTCTTTGACGCCTCAACACTCTCTGATCATCCATGCTGCTGTGCTTCTCCCATGTGGGCTTTGTTGTTTCTCACCTGGTGGCTGTTTGTTTTATCTTCAAGCCTTTAAGACCCCAGGCCCTGTGTCTTTTGATGGCCAGGCACCAACAGCTCTCTTTGCCACATTTGCTTATGCATCTGTTTTGTCATCAGCGATCATGTTGGGAAGGTGAGCATCTCAGACTGCTGGATTATTAGAACAAGGTGTTCTTGTATTGGGAGAATATTTGAGTAGGGCCCCACTGTCAATGCGTTTCCTTAATATTAACCCTATAAATATATGTACATAGATCTATTTCCCCTTCATTATATATAGCTATATTTGCGTATGTATATGCCTGTATTTAGAGCACTATAAATGCCCTTGGCCTACTAGTTCTTTCCTCTTATTTCTTTTTACTTTCCTTTTGCCCCACTATCATGTTTAGCCTTCATTTTCAGTTTCAGGAATTCCTCTCTGCTACACTGTCCTTTATCTATCCCTGTCAGACCTCCTAGAGCCTCCTCACCATCGATTTTCGGTCACTTGCTATTCCCTTGTCCCTAAAGTTGTCAACACCCACTTCCGTCTCCCCCTCCCATGTTTCCCCGAAACTATCATCCCATTGTTCTTTTCCAGCTTATTTATGCCACCTATCCCTTCCAGATAGAGGTGCAGTGATAACAGTATCCCCTGACATAAGACAATAAGAAATAAAACAATTGCTGCAACAACAAGCCCTATAAATAGTTCAAGGTCTATTTGTTGTTCTTTGCAAGTGTTTTCTGGTGAAGTCTGATGGAACACCTGGTCCTGGCCCCACAGCCAGTTTTTGGTCTTCTCTGGAGACTTCATTGCTCTGTTGCCCAGTGTCTGACTTCAGCATGGTGAGCTCAGAGCGGGTACAGTTTCCACCATGTGTCTCTAGTGTCGTCTCTCCTTGTGCTATGGGTCAGTGAGGAACGTTGTCTCGTGATGGGGCCGGTCCTATGGTTCTCTGGTTCGCTTTTTTGGCAGAAATAATGTTCTTAGGCTTGGTGGGCCAAAATATGCTTCACTCTTTTCCCCTCCCCCCTCATTGACTCCAGTATGCTCTGATCAGACATGTGCTGTCCTCTGAAATGGATTCCTTGGGGGTGGGGGGGGTTGGGGGGAGTCCTGTTCACATAGGGGCCAGCCCCTACTATTGCCTCTTTACCACTATTCATTTTAACTTACTTTGAATAAAAATCTCAAGTATATTATTTAATCTGTAAATATTTTAGTGTGAATTTGTAAAAGGTAAAGGCATTTGACAATGCATTGATCTGATCACTCATATGGATTTTCACCTCATGGTTACACGTTGGACTGCTAAGTACAAGGTCAGCTATTTGAAACGGGGAGAGGTGGCACTGTCTACTCAGGAGCTTACAGGGGCATTACTGCCTCTTTAGGGTCCCTGCGAGTTGGCATCCGCTCTGTAGTAGGGAATTTGGAGGATTTTGAGTGACTATGTAGGTGGGAAAACTACAGAATTTTTTTTTTTGGGGGGGGGGGGGCATCACCGCCCTCAGGTGGTGGGAGTAGGAGGCCCAGTCCCACTGCTGGAATGGAACCTCCGTCCCAGTGGGCCGCAGTCCCGCGCACAACCACGACGCCACCGGGGCTCAGCCCGGGAAAACTACAGATTTAAAGATCCAAAAAGCAAGAGTCTTCTAATCATGACAAAGTAACTGGTATCAGATTTGTTTTCTTACTGTAAACAACTACAAGACTAGTCCAAAATACATTTAAAAAAAACGGGCTGAGCCTTGGTTGCCTACGTGGTTGAGTGCGGGACTGCGGCCCCTGGGCTTGGCGGTTCAAATGCAGTCGCAAATTAAAGGAGCGGCGCTGGGTGGCTCCCACAACCACCAGAAGGCAGTGATGCCCCCCCCCCCCCACCAAAAACAACAACAACCATTATGAGATGTTGAATAACATGTAGCACAGAACTATGAAATAAATGAGGGAAGGCCTATGATTACCCTGGCTTTTGACCTGAGGGAATTTTCCAGATAATGGCATAACAAGGAGAAGGGAACCCAAGCACAAATTATAATTAACTTGCTGATCTAAAGGAAAAGAAATCAATTCCTGAAGACTGTAGTGTATGACTGGAAGAAGATTTGGCTGATGTTAAATTTTATATGCGCAGGGTAATACAATACAATATTTAAAAAAAACAACATCTAATTATGAAGACCCAGCCAGGTTGTCAGAGCTCAGTGAAACTGGGAGATGTTCAAACCATCCAAAGTGGAGGAAAGTAGCTTCTCCACAAAGGTGATAGCATGTTAATGAGGCTGAACCACAGAGGGCTGAAGTCCCTCGCTCAACCCCTTACGCCACCAGGGCTCAGCCCAATTCCATTCTTTTCATTCCTTTTTTTTTTTTCAAAACCTTTTTTGAAGTCTCCCTTACACTTTCCCTGTGAAATGTTAAGATCAAAATTCAAAGGGATCAAAATGAGTTAACAACTATCTACTAAGACAAAACAACTCTTTTTAAAAGATGACAGCAAAATGCGAACACTTAAACAATGCAGCATACTGGATATCCAGTTTTCAATAAGGTATTTCAGGACATAAAAAACATCAGGGAAACATGGCACAGAACCCGAGGTGAAACCAGACCAGTCAAGTTTTAAAATAGCATTTAAAGAACACAGAAGAAAACCTAAATATAATGAAATTAAAAATAAAAGGCGGGCTGAGCCCCGGTGGCCTAAGTGGTTGAATGCGGGACTGCGACCTGCGGGCTTGGTGGTTCAAATCCAGCAGCGGCTCTCAGGAGCGGCACTGGGTGGCTCCCACAACCACCAGAGGCAGTGATTCTCACAAAGACAAAAACAAACAAAAATAAGAGGCAAGCTTTACATAAAAAATGACAGCTCTTATCAGTCTTGGAGGTACAACCAGAGTGTGCTGCTTTAGGGGCATGGATGATGAAACTTCATCTTACATACTGTATACACTAGAGTGTAAGCTGACCTGAGTATCAGCCGAGGCACCTAATTTTACCACCCAAACTGCATTAGAAATGTGCTGAAAA
>PVJH01035407.1:0-19724 GCA_004026705.1 Nesogale talazaci
CCTGATGGAGCCAGACCTCTGAGGCTGGGGTAGCCACATGGAGGCCTCTGCCAGCCATGAGTTGCTTTTGCCTCTACGGGATGCTGTTGATGGACCCTGAGCCCTGGAAGCGAGGAGCCATGGGGAGACCCCTGTCAGTGCTGTGACTCCTTACCCACTGACCTGTGACTTTGTGAGTCAGAAGGAGACTTTATGGATTGATTTCAAGCATATGGGTTAATATCGGACTTGTGACTTTGAGCTGGACCGGGCTGTGATGTTTTCTCAATGTCCTGTTCCTCTTGAATATAAACCCATTCTTTATATCCATATGCGTGTTTTTGAAATTTGTCCCTCTAGTATACCCGGACTAAGACAGAGGCCTTCCTGGAGTATGAAAAATTTGTGCTAGGCACAATCACATCTCTGCTGACATTTATTTGTCAAAGGGAGATAACGGGCTGAGCCCTGGTGGCATAAGTGGTTGAGTGCAGGACTGCGGCCCTCAGGCTTGACGGTTCAAATCTAGCGGCGGCTCTCAGGAGCAACACTGTGTAGCACCCACACCCACCAGAGGCAGTGATGCACCCCCTCCAAAAAAAAAAAAAGGGAGATAAAAACTTAGGCAGGGGTGAGAGAAAGGAAAGCCTAAGGTATAACCTTTAAGGAAGTGGCTATTGATCCCCTACAGGTTCTAAGAAACTGAATTGCAGAAGGCAGGCCCAGGCAGGAGGATTGTGGGGTGTGGGTGGGGGGTTGTGGAGGGGCACGCATTGTCTTTCTGGAGGTAAGGTTAGGTTTGAAGGTTCCTCCTCAGCAGTCCTTCCCAGGGAGGGGGAGATGGTGTTGTTCATAATCAGAGCAGTGGCTCAGTGAGTGTCCCTGGAGGGGGCAGGGAGGAGGCAATCCCCTGGCACTACCCTCACTTTGCGACAGTCCCACTTTCCTCTCCCGTGTGCCCCGCCTGAGTGCTGGACCAGTCTGAGAGGAGACAGAAGCAGGTTCCAGGGTGTCAGTCCTCTTACCCAAACCAAACCACCACCCCATTGCTGTTGAGTGGATTCTGGCTCACCCAACTCTGGAGGCCAGAGCAGAATGGCCCTCTAGTTCCCAAGGCTGTACTCTCTACAGCAGCAGACAGCCAGATCTTTCTGCTGGGGGCCTTTCCGTTAGCAGCAGCGTGCTTATCTCTAGGACTCCTTGACCATCCTTTTGGTGCCTTAGCATAGGTTTCTAGACTCCACATTTAGCATGACTACAGCAAGGGGATGCATTGAAAGGCATTGACTTGAAAGGTATTCTCCCTGCAAGTGTGACAATGGTCAGTTTGAATGTGACCATGTGTTCCATGCCTGAAAGGATCAGTTCCTCTAGGCTAAGTTGGAGGAACCCAGCAGCTGGGAAAGCCACTTGATTTGGAAATGTGGGACCAGTCGTTAACGCTGCCTGTCTCAAGTCTGTTTGCATCTCCTGGAAGGGCAAAGAAGCAAAGGATAATGCTTTTGTCCTACCAAGGCGGAGGGGAAGTAGCCTCTCTTGGCTATTTCTCATAGGTATACAGCATCAGAGTGATGGTGGCTCAGCGGTAGAACGCAGGAGCCCTAGGTTTGACTCCCAGCCAAGGTACCTCATTTGCAGCCAATGCCTACCATTACGTGGAGATTTGTGTGCCTTGTGACAATGTTCAACACATGTCACTGGAGCTTTTAGATGAAGGCAGGTGGACTAGGAAGATGACATACCTGAACATCTACTTCTGAAAAGTCTCTCTCTCTCTCTCTCTCTCTAAGAAAACCCCAAGGATCCTCAGGGTCCAAGGGGCAGTTGCTCCTGAAGGCGGCACAGGGCAGGGCGGGAGTTTGGTGGGAGTTGGAGGCTGTGTCCCCGGCAGATAGCAGACCTTGCCTCAGAGGCCACTGTGGCCTGATCTTCACCATCCACTGGATGGCTGTAGAGTTTTGGTTTCCTGTCATGGCTAAAATGAATGTGTCTTTGCCTCAAAGGGGCATTTTTGGGGGGAATTTGTCTTCCCCTGTGTGTGGAAAGGTGTTCTTTAATCCGTTTCCAGGTCCTTGGAAATGTCACCGATTATCTAGCAAGATGGTAAGGGTTGTTCATCTAGTCTCACTATTAATGATCGTTAACGAGTTACAATCTGAGACATAACGATTTAAGGGATGACTTCCTCTGTAACCGTCAATAATTATTTTGTCTATTTCATAGTGCGCTTGCTACCTTACAGTGCCCTCTAGTGATGCAGTGGCTACACTTTGTGGCATTCGTGCAACGATGGAGAAATAACCCATGGCAGTCATTCTAACTGATGACAGCACAGCAGGCTCCACAGTTTTTTCTGGGAGGCCGAGTGGTTAGACGAATGGTCTGCAGTTGGGAATCGCTGCCTGCTCTGCAGGAGGAAGATGAGCCTTCCTCCTCCTGTACATCATTACAGTCTTGGAAACCCATAGGGGTGGTTCTGTCATGTCCTACAGGGTCGGGTGTGGGGTGCCAGCCCCCACCGCCAAATGGGTCTAAGGGGGCGGTTGTGAAATTGAAGGGTCATTTAAAGAGACACCAGACAAGACAGTGCATGCAAGGGCTCGCCTGGGCCATGATTTCAGGAGCCAGGTCCCCAAAGAGAAAGAGAGAGAGATTCTATTTTCAACAGTCACTTATATACTCTTGGGGCATGCAAGTCCCCCTCATTACAGGTGACCATGTACATAACCAAGTGGGCTGTACCGTGACCCTAGAGGTCCCTGAGCACATTGGAGGAGTAACCTAACACCAGTGTCTGGGGCAGGTAAGGGGGAGTGGCTGTCTTTAGAGCCCAGAGAGCAATAGCACATGTCTGCTCCTGTAGCTAAGCCAGCTATATAACAATCGGCCATGTGCTTGTAAGAGGTAACTTTAAAGTAACACTCTTATGGGAGGAAACAGTATTAATTATGAAAATATCAGGACTCATCTCCAACTCACAAGAGTGAAGGCTTCCCTTTATCCCAGAAACCCAGTCTGCCAGGTTTCTGAAAATATGAGAATAAAGACTTCAACTGCATACACTCCTCCCTTTCCTCAGTTTTCCAGAGTCATTGTGACTTTGTATTGACTTGTATTGACTTTGTATTGATATAGTGAGGTTGTTGTTGTCAGTTTAAATTTTTGAAAATTGACTGCTAGTTCTTTCTTCCAGAGCACATGTGGGTGGACTGGAACCTGCCACCTTTTGGTTACGGACTGAGAACATTGGACCTCCACACTACCCAACTTCCTCCATTAAAAACAACAACAACAACAACAACAACAACCCTGTCTGAATTAAGATCCAAAGAAAATCCCTGGGTGGCACTAAGAATGTTTTGCTCAGCTACTAACCAAAAGGTTGGCAGTGCACCACAGAGAAAGGCTTGGGGATCTACTGCTATAAACTTCACAGAAGAAAACTCAGGAGCACACCCGTATTCTCTAACACAGGAAGGCCACTGTTAGTTGAAATATAATGAAGAATGTAATACAGAGGACAGCATGTCCAGACCAGATGGATGTGAATTACGAGGGAGAGAGAGAGAGAGAGGAGAGAGAGAGAGAGAGAGAGAGAGAGAGAGAGAGAGAGAAAATGAACCTCATCATGGCCCATCAAGCCTCAGGAAAAACATCCCTGCTCAGAATATCCAATTGACAGAGTGGCCTGTAGGACTGGCCCCACCAAGAGACAGGACATTCATTCCCTCACTGATCTATAGTGCTATGGGGGAACAGCACCAGAGACACTGTGAGAAAAGTGTGTTTCCCCCTCATTCTCCCCATCGGCCCCATGCACAGCAGGGCAAAACACAAAGGGAGTGCAACAAGGCAGCAAGGGGAGCAAAGTAACCAAGTCTCGAGGAATCCTGAAAATAGACTTCTGATTTGAAGGACCTAATCAGACTCAATTGAAAAACACTCATCCCACACCCACAGGGACAAAGACAAGAAGGGAGGAAGAGGAAGAGAGCTGGTCTAAGCTCCAAGCCGACACATGACGCTTAGAGGAATACATCCCTCTGGAGACCCAATGCTCCACAGAAAGGACTGGGCAAACAACGATTCCTGGGGGCACAAGAGAGGGGAGGAGAAGGGGGTGGGGACAAACACATGGATGGGGGAGGGGGAGCAACAAGTGGTCTGGAATCGATGGAAAGGAGGGTGTGGGAGGCTTGGTTAAGCAAGGACAATGATTCTGTGAGGAAACACTGAAACGCCAGTGAAGGTGGAACATGATTGTGGGACAGGAGGGAGATGGAAGGAAAGAGAGGAAATAGCTAGAAGGCAAAGGATACTTGCAGAGGTCTAAACATGGGTATGTCCATACATAAATACAACTATCTATTATAAGGTGGGAATAAATTTAAGAACATATCTATAGGCCAATACTATGGTAGCAAGTGGACCTTGGACCCCCTCCCTGGTGCTCCTTCAATGCAAGAACACTTTGTTCTATGAATCTGGCATTCTTCGAGGCTCACTGGTCCAACACGATCACTGAAGTAAAATGGGTGCACAAGCAAATGTGGTGAAGAAAGCTGATGGTGCCCAGCCATCAAAGGATATATCTGAGGTCTTAAAAGTCTAAAGATAAACAATAGACCATTTACTTGAGAAGAGACCACACCCACACAGAACAAGCACAACAGCCAGCCTGGCCACCTGGTGGTGAAAGGTCTAGGCAATAGACATCAAAGGGGGGGGGGGGGACATATCACTGTGTGCACACATCCCCAAGGGGCCCACTGAGGACATGTGGAAGCATGAGCAAGAGTGGTGAAGAAAGCAGATGGTGCCCAGCTATCAAAAGTATAGGCTTTGGGGTTTTAAAGGCTTGAGCATGAACAAGCAGTCATGCAGCTCAGGAGCAACAAAACCCACCATAAAAAAAGCTCACTTGCCTGTGTGATCATGAGGTGCTGAAACAATCAGGTATCAGACATCAAAGAACAAAAATCAAAATCAGTGGATCAATTGACTCCTGATATCGGGCTGAAGACAAATGTATACAGAGGCAAACAGAGTAGAAGAAACGATGGTGCCCAGCTACCAAATGATTGAATGTCTGGAGTCTCAAAGACTTGAAGATAATCTAGTCACCATTCAGCACAGAAACAGCAAAGCCCACATAGAAGAAGCACACCAGCATGTGTGATCAAGAGGGGCCGAAGGGAGCAGGTATCGAACATCAAAGAACAAGAATCAAAGAACATCAAAGAACAAGCATTACGAATGAGGGGGAGAGCAGGGTAGGGACCTAAGTCCCACTGGTGGGTAATTGGTCACCCCTTTACAGGGGAGTCACAGGGAGGAGACAGACCAGTCAAGGGGCAGCTGGGCAGTGATGATGCATACACATTTCCTCTAGTTCCTGAAGCCTTCCTCTCCCCCAACCATCATGGTCCCAACTCTACCTTACAAATCCAGTTGAACTGGAGAAGGTACACTGGTGGAGAGGAGAGCTGGAGATATGGAGAGACCAGGATGGATGAGCCCCTTCGGGCCAGTGGTTAGGTTGGGGCTGCTGAAAGGGTAAAGAGATGGTGAGGTGGAGAGATGGAACCAACTGCAAGGATACACACTTAGGCTCCTATTTGAAGGATGAGCATCAAAGGAGTGAGTTGGGGGAGAGGTCGGGCAGTGTGAGATATGACAGAACAATAATAATTTATAAAGTATTGAGGGTTGGTGGGGAGGAGAGAACAGGGGAAGAGGGGAAGGGATGGAAAAGCAGATACTGGGGGCTCGAGGGAAAAGGTGGATGATTGGAGAACAATAATAGCAGCGGACATGTGAAAGTGCCTGGCACAGTATGTTTATTTATGTATTGTGAAAAGCGATGTACTAGCCCCCAATAAAATGATTTAATAAAAAAGGAAAAAAAAACACTCATGAAGGTCAGCAGACAGATCTGGAACTAACTATCCGAATCTATCTATCTATCTACCTATCATCTATCTTCTATCTATTTTTTAAAAATTCACTCTTGGGCTGAGCCCCGGTGGCGTAGTGGTTGTGCGCGGGACTGCGGTGGCCCACTGGGACAGAGGTTCAATTCCAGCACTGGGGCTGGGCCTCCTACTCCCACCACCGGAGAGCAGTGATGCCTCCCCCCCACCAAAAAAAATTAACTCTCTTGTGGGAAACAGAAAGAATCCTCTCTCCACCCCCCAGATATACGCCAGACCTAGCTGCTTGCTACATATGGCAAATGGCTATACACTTGGAAGTCAACTGAAGTAGGTCAGGGGTTATTCTCCCTGAGGATTATCAGCCATCTAGTGTAATCAGGCTGTATAGTCTGTCCCACCCTAAGTAGGGCCCATCAAACCCCTCTGATAAGGATAGTAGTAGACTACTTCCTTATAGGAGTCCAGGAAAGTCAAGCTTACCCAAGGATGATCAAGGTTAGGCCGCCATCATGAATCTAAGGTCTGCCCTTCTTGTCACATGTGTGCCCTTAGCTCATCCCTTTCCTGTGATGTGGATGCCTATTGTATAGTTCCTTCCTGTGACATGTGGTTACCTGTAATCACACCCAGGAAGTAGATTTAGACCTAGGTTAGCAATAAACTTAGCACTCCCCCCAGAGTTCCCCCAATCCCCCTGGCTCTGGCTCTCTCCAGAGCCTCCTGGAATCTCCCAGCTTTCTGCCCATGCTGTGCATGGACCTGGCTGTTGAGATCATGGCCATCCTGGAGGTGAATATGCTACCATGAAAAATGTCTGACTCCATTATTTTTCTCTCTCATATTTTCTATGACTTTACTATAATTGTTATCTATTATTGCTGTACAATTGTGGCTACCAGACTCTTGATGATATGTTAGGGGCTGTCTCCCCTGACACTCTATGTCTATCTATATAAGATAGGCAGGGCAAACAATCACGAGGAGAAAACAACAGAACCAGAGGTGGGGATGGGGAATTGGGGAGACAACAAATTCAGGAACAATAGAACAACATAGATCTAAAACTGATGGAGAGGGGGTGATATTGTTAGTTCTCTTGAATACCTCGGTCCTTTGGCTCCGTGCAAAAAAGCCAAAACCTGGGTTGTGATTCAAACAAGCTTTATGAAGATTAAAGAAGTTTTAGATTTAGTTTGGCCATTAGAAAATCTCACATATACATTTGCCAGCTGGCAAGTTGCTTAACAGAGAGTGATCCGGCTAATGGCACTTCTTATTCAAGCTTTTGGTGAAGGGTGTGGCTGGCCACTCTGGCCGACTTTATTGGCTGAATCACAACCACCTGACACAGTTGAACCAATTCAGTTGCAGCATTTTCTTCAGAAGCCCAGATCTTGGGACATGTGCAATGTGTCACTGCTTCATTTGGCCCCTAATGTGTGCCCCACCCCTTCCGCTATTCTATCTACCTATCAGTATAATGCTTGGTGTGGTTTGATCAAGTGCAAAGTATCCAAGAGGAATTACTGAGATCCAAATGAAAGGTGAGCATGATAGTGGAACAGGAGGAAGGTGAAAGGAAATAGAGGAAAGAAATAGGAGGCAAAAGTTATTTATAGAGGTATAGCTATAGGGATGTATATATGTTAATATATTAATTTATAATGAAAGCAATAGAGGCCAATGTACAAATATTTAATGATAACTTTTAAGATAGCAGATGGACTTTGGGCCTCTACTCAAGGTCTCCCTTAACACAAGAACACTTTGCTCTAGTAACCTGGCATTCTTTGATACTCACCTTCCCGACATGATCACTGAAGACAAAATGGGTGTAGAAGCAAATGTGGCAAAGAAAGTGGATAGTGCCCAGCGATCAAAAGATAGAGAATCTGGTGCCTTAAAGGCTTGACGTTAAACAGCCATCTAGCAGGGAAACAAATAAGCCCACATGGAAGGAGTACACCAGTCAGTGTGATCATGAGCTGTCCACAAGATCAGGTATCAAAAGATCTAAAACAAACAATTATATTGATGTGAAAGAGTGGATTTGAAGTGGAGACCCAAAGCCCATCTGTAGAGAATTGACTGGCCCCCCACAGAAGGGTTACAAGGAAGGTCAATTCAACCATGGTGCAGCATAGCACCAATCGAAACACACGTTATCCCTTTAGTTCCTGAGTGCTTTCTCCCCTGCACTACCATGACCCAGTTCTACCTTACAAATTCAACTGGACGGTACAGATAAAAGCTCTTGACACATGGAATTCAGCCTCAGGAACAGTGGTGGGATTAGAGATATCTGAGAGCAGGGGGATGGTGGGGCAGGTGGGGAAAGGGGGAGAAAAAGAGACCCCATCACAAGGTTGGATATATAACCCACCCCCAGGATGACGAATAACAGAAATGTGAATAGAGATAATGGACAGTATAAGACACGAAATAAAACAATAATATATAATTGATCAAGGATTCATGAGGGTTTTTGGGGGAGGGAGGGGTAAAAAGAGCTGATACGAAAGACTCAAGTAGAAAATGTTTTGGAAATGTTGGAAAATGTTTTGGATGGTAACATAAGTACAGTGTGCTTACTACAACCGAATGATGGATTGCTATAAGATTTGGAAGAGTCCTCCAATAAAATGATTAATTTTTTAAATGGGTGTGATTTATAAGCCCCCATTTTATTATTATTTTTGAACTTTTTATTGTCAATTAATTGGGTGAAAGCTTACAGAGCAACAGTTACATTAGTACCTCCCCTCCCTCCAGTCCATAGGGTGTTTTTTGTGTATTTGAAGTGATTTCTAGCCTAGGGGCTTATCTATCCTCTCTATATCAGGTAATATTCTATTGTAATCCATAGGGTTCCATTGGCTAATTATTGGCAGTAGATCACCAGGTCTTTCTTCAAGTTGCATCTTAGTCTTGAAGAGCTGTCAGATAAAGATAGGACTTTTCCACAATGATATCTCCTCTAAAATATTAAGCAAATAGTAATAACCAGTTGTCAGCAGCTGGTGGGAGGTCAGTAGCTTAATTATTCTCCCTCAAGGTTTCAGCTATCCAGAGACCATTGTCTCTCTCACAAAAGATAGGGCTGACTCCCTGCTGTTGGGACAATGGGTCACTCCCCCTGAAAGTTTTAGCCCAAAGGCAATCAAGGTTAGGCCAGCATGATCAGGAATTTAGATCCACCCATCTTGTCACATGGGGGCCCCAATAGCCTCCCTCTCCTATCATGTGTGTATTCCTAGGTTATCCCCTCATTATTGTATAACCTATAGCACGACCCTTTCCCATGATTTGTATGTCCTTATCTGTAATTAGGGACCTTGCACATCCCCCAAAGATATATAAGTCTTGGTCAGAATAAAGGAGCTTTCTCTTTGAGCAGCCTCTCCTCCCCCAACTCCTCTCCTCTCCTTCCTGCCCCCTCTCCCCATGTCCTCTCCTCCCCCCTCAGTCTCTCTCCATGTGGACCACCAAGCAGGGCTGAGGTGAGCATGCTACCATGAAATGTGTCTGTCTCCATTATTTCTATCTCTCATGCTCTCTATGACTTTACTATAATACTTAATTAATTATTGCCATGCAATTGCGCCTATAGAACCCGTGATGTTAATGTTGGAGGCTGGTTCCACCACTAGTGCTTGAAATACCACAGGACCACTTCCAGCATCCTGGCAACACACCAGCTACCACTGCATGGCAAACTGGTTTGTAGAGGATCATTTTCTGCCTCTAACCTTGGTTGTATGGCTTGATTTGGTCAATGGAATATTGGGCATGGTACTAGCAGAGTCTTGGAAAGCACATGCACATTGGGGCTTATTACTTTTGTACTTCTATCAATGGTCTGAGAAGGACCAGTATACCTGGATAGTCTGCTACCTGAAGGAAGGTACGAGATGTGTGGAGAGGAGCCAAACTCAGCCCGGCTCAAGGTATCCCTAGGCCATCCCTAGATCAGCCGGCCACAGACTTTGGTTAATGATAGAAGATGGCTAGTTTCAACTCAAAGGGTGGACTGACTTTTGGGGTGACTCGAGAGCTGATTTGAAGTTAAGTACCTTCTCTGGCCTCAATAGTTCCAAGAGAAGGAGCTCATGTGGTGTAAAAGGCAACGTGCTGGGACAACCACAAACAAGACCAGCAGGGAGAAACCACTAGCCATTTCCTTGAGGCAACCTGAGGGTTTCTTCTCTTGGAAAGAGTTAAAGTGTCAGAAACCCACAGGGACAGCTCTACTCTGCCCTACAGGGTTGCAGTGGGTGAGAATAGACTTGAGCTTAATTTTTGGTTATAGTCACAGGAAGACATAGGGAGGCAGGTTAGACTGAGCTTTAAGTGTTAGTCCACGGTATCTAATACCCCCTCGATTCCTTACTTATTTATGAAAGGCATCTTATATTAAGCATTGTTCACTCCTGCTCAGTGTTTCTTCTAGTGTTCTGTTTGTGTTTTCTTTTTTAATGTCTTGCTGTATTAGTATTATTATATTACTGGATTTGTACTACGTATCGTTTGCACTATTTTTGTTTCTGTCTTGCTGAGTTGGTATTATTGCATTAATGCACTTGCATCATTGTATCACTGTATTTGTATTATGTATTCTTTATATTTTCTTTTGTTGATCCTGTATGTACTGCTGTTGTACACATGCGCCTCACCTCTTTTGACTTTGTGATTTCTCCTTTAGGCCTTTTAGTTTTGCAGTTCTGCTATGAAAATATCCTTTTTCCATTGGCTGATAGTCTTTCAAAAACTTGCCTAGGCCTTGTAAGAATTTCATCCATGAAGTTTCATTTTCCATGTTTTTAGCCTAGGTACAGTCTTGGATTCTTCCAAGTTAGCTTACTGAGAAACTGCCAGGCTGGAAGTCTGGTTCTTGTCTCAAGTAGCTCCTTTTTTTTTTTTTTTTTTAGTTTCTTTCCTTTTAAACAGATTTATCTCCATATAATTCACATGTCATACAATTCAATAGTTCAATTCTATTAAGAAAAGTTGTACAATCATTGCCACAGCCAATTTCACATTTCCCTCTTTCTTGGACTCATTGTTATGTATTCTCCAATTTTCTTCAACATCCCCTGCCATATGCCCAAGGAACTATTAATGCAGCTATTGTTCGCATAGATTGGCCTATTCTGGATTCATATGCAGAGACACATAAGCAACAGCAAAGCAAAGTAGAAAAATCTCAATAGAAAAGAAGCAGGAAATATTAAAAACCAGAAGAAAATCAAAATGGGTATGTTAGTCTGGGAAGATTAGAGAAACTTCATAGACACTCACATGTGTGTAAGAAAGAGGTTTATATATAAGAACAGTTGAAGATTAAGAAAACATCCCAGCACAGTCCAGATCAATCCATTAAGTCCAACATTAGTCCATATGTCCAATATCAATCTATAAAGTCCTCTTCAGATTCATGAAACACATGCAATGACGCCAAAAGCAGGAAGATCACAGGGCAGTGGGTGGGAAGTCTTGCGGATACAGTGACATTGGAAGTTTCTCAGCGATGACAGGAGTCTCCACATGGCTTCTCTGGCTCCAGAGGTCTGGCTCCATCAAGCTCTCTCCATGTATCTTCTCCACAGGATGTCTTGCGGGGAGTGAGCAGGGAGAGTGTCTCCTGCCTCCAAGGACCAAGGGGGAAATAATAGGAGTTCCCAGAATCCTCAGGAAAAGGCCACGCCCACACAGAGGTCTCACGGTCTATGACCTGATTGACAGCCCGTTCTCCACCCCTTCACTGGGAATCCTCAAATTGACACCAGATGATGTAACTACCACAATGGGTCAAAAGGGAAAACCAATGACAAGGTGTTAAATGTTCAACTAACTACATCTGCCATTCTTCCCTTTCCAATGCCCTGTGCGTGATAGTAAGGCTGCTCACATCCCTGGACTACAGTCACATGAACTCACTGCAGGATTCATCACATCCATTTCCCCTTCACATTTTTTTTTTTTTAAAGAAACTAAAACCGACCTGAGGAGGAAAGTCGTACCTGGCGGGGATCGGAACTGGAGAAGTTGGGAAGGGAAAACGGAGGTCAGGGGCGACCATCTCCACCACGATCCATGGCCCTGCGCCGCCGGTTTACCAAGCCGCTGCCCATCGGGCTCCTCTCTCCCGTCTCCGGATCCCTCTGTGGACGCGCGGGGCTGCGCTTCCCAAAACCGCTCTCCTCCTCTCCTGGGCAGTCGGAGGCAGAGGCACAAGGAGGATTCTTCGACAGATCTGTTCGCAAATAGACCACCTCATCTCTCCCGCAGACCGATGGGTGGCGGATTTGAACCGTAGACCTCGCCGTTAACGCCCCGCCAACGGGTAACTTTAAAGTACATTTAGGGCACTTGCTGCCAAGAAGGTGTAGCTTGCTCAAAGGGCCTCCATTCCCGTGCACCTCTCCTTCAGCTCCCATCTCGCAGTGGGCGGAGGCTTGCTTGTTGCCAGCATGTTGAACGCGTATCAGCCAAGACAGCCGAGAAAGAATGGGCAAGCTACTTCTGAAAGGCAGCCAGTGCAAACCAAATGCCCCACGCCTTGGGGGTTCTCCAGGCATCTAGGGGTGGTGACCCACTCCAAAACACCACCCTGTGATGACAGTGCCCATGTTGCTTCTTCTGTCCCCTCTGATCAGTTTTACAGTATTACTATCAAGTAAGAAGGGCTTGGTTCTCACCCACACCAAGGGAATGGAGTCATCAGACTGCGTGGAGATGTAGTGAAAACCTGGCTTCAAAGGAAGATCTGTATTCCAGGACCAGCTCCATCTCCTGGCTCTTTGATCTTGCTTATGTAAATCCTCTCCACCGTAGTTTTCTGGTGGTGCAGTGGATATGATAGCAGATACATTTCCAAAATGGGTAGCCTGGGGCCTACCACATATAACCTCCCCCACTGCCACTTAGTTGATCCCCATTCATAGTGAGTCCATAGGACAGAATAGAACTGCTTCTTAGATCCTAAAACTGCAGATCTTTATGGGAGCAGAAAGGCTCCTCTTCGGCCTATCTAGAAGCTGGTGGGTTTGAACTGCCAGTCTTGCAGTAAGCAGTCCAGTGATTGTGATTTGGCCATGCATAATGTGGCAGTTTACATCATCTACTGTCAACTTAGGAAGGGGTGGAGTCTAGCTTGTCAATCACATAGCAGCTGGATGACCTCTCCTGGTGACACACTCCTCTTGGCAAGCCTGATGGAGCCAGAGACCTGGAGCTGGAGAAGACCCGTGGAAACCTATGGTGTGCTGAGATCCTTCACGGCCACTGGCTCAGCAAGACTTTCTACCCCCTGGCCTGTGATTTCCTGCTTTCAGCATCATTGCATGCATTGCATGAGTTTAAATTGCAATTTATAGATTGGTATTGGACAAATGGGTTAATATTGGGCTTATAGACTTGATCTGGACTGGAATGTTTCTTAATATTGAATTGCTTTTATATACAAAGCTCTTTCTTGTACACATATAAGAGTCTATGAATCTGTTTCTCTAATCCACCCAGACTAACACACATAGCCTCAGGAGAAGCTGAGGAATAAAAAAACAATTGCAAAGATTTAATCCATTTTTAATCCATTTTCTGTGGCAGTCACATGCTTATGTTAATTTTATCATTGAGATGTAGGGGTGGAGTCTAGCCTATTAATCTGGAGATAGTCATTGAGTAGCCAATGAGGCCTCTGTGTGGACATGGCTTTCTCCTGAGACTTCTAGGATATCTCGCGGTATTTCCCTTGTGAAGATGAGAAGCTATCTTCCCCAGTTGTTGGAAATTAGTCTCAGAGACGAGGAATCATGGACAAGACAAGATGGCAGCATCTGAGGAGCTGGAGAAGCCACACAGCTTGGCCCTGATGGAGCCAGACCTCTGAAGCTGGAGAGGTCAGGTAGAGACCCCTGCCAGCGATGAGTTATTTCTGTCACCACTGAATACTGTTGATGAACCCTGAGCTCTGGAAGTGAGGAGCCATGGAGAGACCCCTGTCAGCGCCGGGATTCTGTACCCACTGACCTGTGACTTTGTGTCGGAAGGAGACATTATAGACTGGTATCGGGCATATGGGCTAATATCAGAATTGTGACTTTGAACTGGACTGGGTTGGGATGCTTTCTCAGTGTTCCATTCTTTTGTATATAAACCTCTTCCTTATACCCATATGCGTGTCTATGAAATTTGTTCCTTTAGTCTACCCGTGCTAACATACATATCATTTAAATACAAATGTGAATTTACACCAAATTCTGCTAAAAAAAAAAACAGTTCTAAGACTATCCCTTCAACATCAGTACTGACTAGAAAGAAATCACTAACTTATGGGGAGCTGGTACCAGGGGCCTAGGTAGAAGGAGGATGTTTTGTGAACGATGATAGCAACAAATGTGCAAATGTGTTCTGCATACAATTGATGTATGTATTGATCATGATAGGAGTTGTATGAGCCCTCAATAAAAGAATTTATAAAGAAAGAAATCACTAACTTTGGGTGTGATGATTGTATTTTGAACGAGTCCTTGTTTTTCAGAGAAGTAGTCAGGTGCTACAGTAGTTCCCAATTTGTCTCCCCACAATATATGCCAAACCTAAGACACTGCTTGCTGCACATGGCAAAGGACTGTATACTTGGAGGTCAATGAATGCAGGTGAGAGGTTATTCTCCCTAACCTTCTAGAGCAGTCAGACTGTATAGTCTGTTCCATCCTAACTAGGACCCAGTCTTTTCTGATAAGGCTAGTAGATTGTTTCTCTGAAGGAGAGCCCAGGGAGGTCAAGCCTACTCAATGGTGACCAGGATTGCTCTCTCACCTACACTATGTGCAGACCTGGCTGGTGAGATCATGGCCATTCAGGAGGCGAGCATGCTATTATGAAATGTGTCTGACTCCTTCATGCTGCCTTCTCTTCTAACTCGCCTAATCTCTATGACTTTACTATTACTATACTCTTTATCTATCCTAGCCATACTATTGCACCCATCAGACGCGCTACAGTGTGAGGGCTGTGGTCTACTTCTATAAAGTTAGAGCCTCAGAACCACCAGGGGCAGTACTACTCACTCTCACAGGGCGAGATGAGTCAGAATTCACTTGATGGCAGTGGATTTTGACTGTGTATCTTTTAGAGATATGGATGGAAATATTCACGGAGGCAATGAGATGCCTTTGAAGCCACAGATCTGTGGAATGAACAGGAAGTGGGTGGAGGAAGGAATTGATGTAACAAGATTGTCCACGTGCTAACTATTGTTGAAGCCAGGGTGGTGGAAGCATGAGGGGTTTCTTGATACAACAGTACAAAGAATAAGATCTGATTTTCAATATGCACAAACGTTACTAAATTTAACCATAATAGAAATGAAGGGTCAACACATGCCACTACAGGGGTCGAACCTAAAAACACGATGCTGAATAAAACATCAGTCACAAAAGGGCAAAGGTGGTGGACTCTTGCTTAAATGAAATAGGTAAACACAGAGAAACCAAGGCTTTGAGCAGTGGTGACCAGCAGAGGGGATCAGAGAGCTTTCCAGTGTGCTTAGTCCATTGACCTGAAAGAATAGTTTCACTAACTGACAGATGACTTCTAAATGTGAGCCCATAGTAATCAAACTACCTCTTGGCTGAGTCATCCACCACAAAAAAGAAGGTAGAAATTTAGACGTGACTTCAACTTGATTACAAATAGGAGAAAGGCAGGAAATTGACTCCAACCACCCTCTCCTGCTCAATTCTTGATGCCTTTGATAAGGCATTTTCAAGACAGGAGGCCTCCCAGCCCAGCTTGCAGCATGAGACCCTTGGGTTAAAATGTAATATGTTGCAATTTCATCCCCCGTTGGGCCATTTTCAACTGGAAGGGGGAAGTGGAGGTGTCTGCCAATGTGCTGAGGCTGCTGTAGTAGAAGTAGCATGGACAGAGAGGAGGCCCTGGCTACTGGTCAGAGTCCAGGATGGTGTGTGACTGGTTCTGGAAGCTGGACGTGGATGAAGACCATGAGAACAAGTTCGTGGGCAAGAAAGATGGGGCGATGGCCAGGTCAGACCCAAAAAGGGTGAGGTGGACTCCTGCCTGTGACATGCAAACATGGCGGCTGCTCTGTAGGCCCCACTGGACACCTCTCCTCCCTGCACCCCTATTCAACACTAATAGCCAGGCAGTCACGGATACAGCAGGCAGCATTGTTTTGAAGGTGCTCATGTCTTTTAAAGCTAATGATATTGAAAAGGCAATTCAATCTCTGGATAAGAAGAGTGTAGGCTGACAAAAGCTTTGAGAGCCCCTCTGACAGTAGCAGTGCTGTGTTTCTGCAGGGGCAGGGAAAGGCACTGGCTGCAGGGGGTTGGGTCTATCCTCAATTCTTGGCTGCAGGACAAACAGTGTGGCCCAGCAGGCACTGGGCATTAGTCAAGGCAGGGGGTGGGGAGTGGTGTGAGCTGCTGGTACAAAAACAAAAACAACCAAATGCCCTCTGCCCGCTGGGTAGCCTCTGTGTCTCTCAGCTTTGTCTTCTTGTTTTGTCCTTTTTCATATCTCTAAAGATGAATATTAAACATGCCAGTTTTCTTTTCTTAAAATTGGAGATAATATGAGAAGCTGATACCAAAGGCTCAAGTAGAAAGAAGATGTTTTGAAAATGATGACAACAAATGTGCAAATGTGCTCGACATAAAGGATGGGTGGATGGATTGTGATAAGACTGTATGAGCCCCCTCCAAAAAAATTATGTAAAAATATCATATGGGCAGGTCTACCCTATCATAGGAAAACTATGAAACAGCATTGCCTTCGGTTTTGACTTGTGTGTTAGTCCAGGTAAACTAGAGAGACAAACAAATTCATAGACATGCATATGGATATAAAGGTACGGTTTATATACAAGAGGAATAGGACATTAAGGAAACATCCCAACCCAGTCTAGCTCAAAGCCATAAGTCCGATATTAGCCCATATGCCCAATGCCAAGTCTATACCATCTCCTTCTGACTCACGAAGTCACAGGCCAGTGGGTGCAGAGTCCAGGTGCTGGCAGGGGTCTCCCCATGGCTCCTCGCTACCAGGGTTCAGGGTCCATCAACAGCATCCAGTGGTTGTGGAAGCAACTCAGCACTGGTAGGGGTTTCCACGTGGTTTTGCCAGCTTCAAAGGTCTGGCTCCATCAGGGTAAGACCATGTGGCTTCTCCTGTGGCTCCTTCAGCTCCTCGGATGCTGCCATCTTGTCTTGTGCAGAATTCCTCGTCTCTGAAACTAACTCCCAACAACTAGGGAGACAGCTTCTCATCTTCATGAGGGAAATATCGTGAGATAAGAGCTCATGACACATGGAATTCAACAACAGGAATAGGAGTAACTATACCAGGAAGGAGGGGGAAGATGGAGGAAAGAGAAGAAGAGGGAACCGATAACAATGATTGACATGCAACCAACCCCACCACAGGGGGAGGAACAACAGAATCCGTGGGAGAAGAGAGATGGCAGTTGGTGTAAGATATGAAAATAATATCATTTATCACTTATCAGGGGGCACGAGGGTAGGTGGGGAAAGAGGGAAAAAGGGGGGAGCTGATACCAAGGGGTCAAATAGAAAGTAATGAAGGCAACATATGTCCAAATATGCTTGATACAACTGATGTATGGATAATTATAAGAGCTGTCAGAGCTCCCAGTAAAACAATGTTTTAATAAAAAAGAAAGAAAGAAAATAAGAACTTATTCTCTGGGTCAAAAAGAAGTTGCTTGGTGGCCCCTGATGAAAGATCTGTAACTCCCCCGGGACACAGTCACACCAAAGAAGTGGACCTGGGTCTGATCACACCTCTAGACATACAATGGTCAGTTTCTAGAAAACAAAGCAAGCTAAAGAATCCTAAGAGGATGCAAAGAGCTTTAAGTCCTCACTTTCAACAAGCAAGAATGTGATATGGGCTTATCACAGGGTGTTATTAAGCCTTTCCCCAAACCTGATCCTGGAAATATCAAAAGAAGATGGAAAAAATACACAGAGTCACTGTACCGAAAAGAACTATTAGATATTCCTCCATTTCAGGAGTTAATGTATGAAAAATAACCAATGGTGCTGAAGGAAGAAGTTCAAGCTGCACTAAAAGCATTAGTTAAAACCAAGGCTTCCTCTCAAGGAATTGGTAGAATACCAATTGAAATGTTTCAACAAACTGAAGAAGCACTGGAAGCACTTAGCCATCTATGCCAAGAAAATTGAAAGGTAGCTACTTGACCAACTGATGAAGAGATCCATGTTTGTACTGATTCCCCAGAATGATGACCCAAGATAATGCTCAATAACCCAACAATGTCATTGATATTGCACGCAAGTAAAATTGAGCTGAAAGCCCTCCAGCAACAATTCCAGTAGTACATTGACAGAGAGCTTCAAGAGATTTAGGTCAGATTCAGAAAAGGACTTGGAACAAGGGATATAATTGTCATGTGGAGATATGGAAGGTGGATCTTGGCTGAAAGAAGAGAATATGAGAACGGTGTTTACTTGTGTTTGATTGACTATGCAAAAGCATTGAACTTCATGTATCATAACAAACTCTGGATAACCAGGGGAATTCCAGAACACATCATTGTACTCATGAAGAACCTGGACCTGAATCAGGAGGCAGTTATGTTTACAGAACAAGAGAATACTGCATGGATAAAAATTAGGAAAAGTGTGCGACAGCGATGTATCCCCTCACCATACTTATTCAATCTATTTGGTGAACACATAGGGAAGCTGGATTATTTGAAGCATGCAATATCAGGTTTGGAGGAAGGCTTATTAACAAGCTGGCAGTATGCAGAGGACCAACTTCGCTTCACGAAAGTGAGGAGGAATTGAAGCACTTGCTGAGGAAGATCAAATATTGCAACCTTCAGTATGGGTAACAATTCAATGTAAAGAAGATTCAAATTCTCACAGCTGGACCAACAGGAAACATCATCATCAATGAAGAAAAAGGTTGAAGTTGTCAAGGATTTTGTCTTGCTTGAATCTACAATCAATGCTCATGGAAGCAGCAGTCCAGAGATCAAATGAGAATAAACAAAATGGCATCCTAGTGAGAACTTTGGTGACTTTCCTTCTATTTGAGTGTAGCTTTTTCCTTTTTACATGGAGATAATTCTCCCTCCCTGCATTATTCAGGGTGTTTGACACCATCAAGTGATGCAGGAGAAATTTCAGTCTTGGCTCTTCTATCTGGAAGGGAGAAGGGAGGATTCAGGAGATCCTCCAAGGGACTCAAATCCTTCCGACTCTTGGAGAACCTACATGACAATGTGTTTTCAGAGAGGCATGCCACACTGGCACTGGTAAGAAGGAAAGGATGGGGTTTTCAGAGAATCAGGGAACAAAGAATGTTCTAGTGACTGCAGCTCAGAATGTGTAAAAAGAAGGGAATTCAGGAATCTGGGTCTGAGGCAACCTCATTTTACCCTGTACCAGATGATGCTGAAAATTTGATGATGACTCCCTTATGGCCCGTGAACCAACCTTCAAATGGCCATTACTAAAATTAACTTCACTGAATTTTGAGCTGCCCTGGTTGGATGAGTGCAGGCATGCAGACTGGAAATTCAAAGGAAGCAAATACCTCACTGGATGTGTTGGAAATAAGTGTACTGACAAGAGTCCTCTGTCTTCAGACAGAGGTAGAATGCCTTCCCCAGAGGGTGGCAGAGAACTGTATATGTGACCATTCAGTATATGTCATCATTCAGTGATAAATCCTTTCCATATTCCCTTGGTTTGGATTTTGTTGTTAGGCTAATTGTGAAACATAGAG